>OX104071.1:2395606-2464500 GCA_944474145.2 Dicrocoelium dendriticum
CCATTGTCAGTCCGTTCGGAGTTAAGTCCATAATTTCCACCCAGCTGAGCTTCTGAAGAGCTCAGACGCCCTACTTGTGCGTTCATATCCCCTGCAAGTACTACAATATCTGAACTAGTAGCACTGCTAATAGGGCGTTCAGTTCGTGATAGAATGTGTCCTTCACTGCATTAAATCTGCAGTAGATGGGAACATAAACAGAAATCACGAACAAACAGCGTTTTGTTTTACTTCGCGAATTCACCTTAGCTGATGTCGTCAACCGGGCTGCACATAAACGGCTGTTCACCGGAATCCAATCAACCAACGATGACTCAGCCTTGGCGCTGAGAATGATACCTACACCACCTTGATCCGTGAGTGCCGCATCGGCGGCTCCGGATGCGTGCAACTAATAACGAGAGGACAAGCCGGGTGCAGTCAATTCAATAACCCCTTTAGGGTCATTAATCCTAGTTTCGGACACACAACACACATCAATACCCAGTGTGCCCAAGGTGCGTGCGAGTGCAGCCTGCTGACCTGTTTGTCTTAGAGTGCGGACATTGAATTTCGCCATGGATACGGGACTGCGTGGCCTTATAAGGGACTTTTGCCGATAGGCGTCCGATAGGTGTGGTGGGATGGTGGCTGCAGATGGTGCTACTCCAGTGGCACTTCGGTTGCTTTCAATTAGGCTGAGAATTATAGAAGGTTAGTAATGGGTGCCGGGATGGGAGTAAGAGAAAAAGGTGGAAAAGAAAGAAGGGAAGCGCCAGTAGTAGCATGTTTTCGCTTATCCACCCTGCCGTATGCAGCAGATAAGGCGACCCTTGATAAGCTGCGCGACGGACGATGCAGGATGAAGTTTATGTTTGAGGAAAATGTCATGGTTGTATGTGGGCTGGGATACTGCCAGGGCGCCCAGACATAGACAGGCGGACGATTAAGGTCCTCATCCAAAGCCTTTGGCTCAAAAGCCTGTCCGCAATGCAGCGGGGTGGCAGTGATTTAATTTTATAGAAATGGACGCCATACCATTTCAAACCCCCAACCTGGAGGACCAGGAGGCTGAGTTTGTCTGACCTCTCACCATTGACCAACCTGGTAGGAGTAGTTCTCAAGGTGCTCGGAGGCACCACCCAGTATAGTTCAATGGGTCAATGAGGTACGCCAACCGTCGCACCACGTTAAGGTCCAGTCTCGTTGCGACGGGGTAGAGGGTACCACACGAAGTAGCCGCGGTCCAGGGTTTGGTACGTTAACTGGGACGTTCTCCAGTCTAATCAGCTTCTTGACAGTAACGCCTGGAAAACCAGGCGGAAGAAGCTTAGTTACGCACATTTTAAACCTTTGTAGGTCGATTAACATGCGATCAGCAGGAAGAACAGCAGTAAACTCAGCCGCGTTACGGAATAAAACGCTAGTATCGTTAAAAGAATCACCACGACGGGGTGTATCAACCCCACGTTTCTTTGATTCGATACTTGGAGCACGTGGCTTCACCACTGGTGATATGACTGTCGTTAGCCCCTCCGATGAGGTAGCAACGGCAGCGTATGCTTTTCGCTCCATTGTCGATGCCATCCTTTTGTTAGAGTCACCGATTTCACCGTAAGGCTCTATAGCAGATTTGGTCTGTGTTTTCTTCTTGATAACTGGAGCAGGGTCCCGTGAGAATTTTTCGCTTTGAGCAAAAGCAAGCAAACCTTCAGAACATGCCTTCTCGGTGAGAACCGAGATTGCCGGCAACTTCGGTTGACAAGTAGTGCGTGTTGGAATCTTCGCCTTCGCACAACCGTCAGACGGTTTGCCAAGTAACGACACGGCTTGTTTCCGGTGCCGAGACAACTATAACTTCTTGCTTAGCAGAGAGCTTACGGGGTTTCCTGGCTCTCTCTCGCTTTACTCCAAGGGACCCTTGAACTAGCAATTCGGCGTCGATCAGGGTAGCTTTAGATACAACGTCCGAAGCTGCTTCCTCCTTGTGGTCGGTAGCCATCTGGACCGGTGACATAATGATTGGTGCCACAAGTTGATCATCAATGTAGGCGATCAAATCTGCGTTGTTGGAGACCGGAAGCGTCTTCATGAGCAGACCAATCTTAAAAGCAAAGATCTGAGAGCATCGACTACGCTCTACATTTCGCAGCCGGGTATCAAGAGATTCATTTCTCGTACGAAAGGCTGTGCGGCCTTGCCGGCGGCTGCAGCAATTGGCACAACTAAAAAGCAACATTTCGCTAGAGGCCAGCGCTGCGTACTGCTCGGTATTCAGGTCCGTCCAAACTGATGGTACCATCGGTTGCAAACATCGCACTGCATACCGCTTGAATCGTCAGTTACTGGTATATTAGAGCTTGAACTGCCACAACAGCATCCTCGGAACAACAGCCTCGGTGCATTGCGACACCGACATAGTGGAAAACAGGGTGGAATTAAAACACGCACACAAAAGTTAAACGACCGCAATAAAAAAGGCAAAATACTGGGTGCAAAACGGGATGAATACTGGGGAAACCGGAAAAATTACCAATAAGCGCCAAAGACGCTTTGACCAGAAAGGCTTTAATTGATCCAAGCTAGCTTGTATCAGAGGAAATTTGACAATAGTCAAAGTCCGTTGCAAGTGATTATTCAAACACCCTTTTCCACAGTATTGTAGCTATAATGCTCGATCAGTTTGGCACGCGAAATTTCGATGCAGGAAATAATAAATATTGGGTGATTGGTACATCCGACATTGGCAAATTAGAGGAGTGCTATGTAAAAGGGTTGGCGTGTGAACATGGAAAGGAAATTAGAACTAGATGAGCAATGTTTCCTCAGGGGGTTGTTAAACCTTGAAACCTGTATGTGTTGAAATTAGCTACCGAAGGGAATACGAAATCTTCGTTGCCGTGACAGGGGAAGGTTGAATCGGTATGACGCGCAAAATTAATTTTCTGGCCGCAGAACTAGCGAACATCTATCTCCAAAAGATGGAAAGGTAAACAACAGTTACGGCGTAATGTGAACAAGGTATGAAAAATGAATGCTTAATTAATACTAGGTTGTGTTTTTGAAGTGGCGTAAGTTCCGGTTTTAATGAGCCGTTATGTAAGGTCACATAAATAACGTCAATAAGAAATGTGTATGCTGTAATGGCGCTTGTAAGCGGGCGTTAATGGCAGACACAATGGTTAGGACCTTTGCCAGCAATTTGCATGCAGTACAAGATGCTGTGCTAATGCGGTAGCGTCTGTCCATGAAAAAAAGACGGGAGTATGCAAGGAAAATCTAAAGGTTAGGTAATCTGTCTATACCTTGGTACGCCTTTTTATACATCATGCGGTAAATGAATGAGTTTAGCTATGGGCTTTTTAATGGGGAACTAGCTTTTAAAATTATTTAGGTAGATAAATAACCGGTAGACTGTAAGTAGGTATGCATATCTGCAAAGGGTTTTGGAATGTTTACCGTCGGACTACAAAGGAAAAACGATGCGACTATGTGTTTAAGTATGCGCATTACATAAAACGAGCTACCGAAAGATCGTAGGCGGCAGTAATTAAAATATTTTGCGTGCTTCATATACTATCTAACGGTGATGCTGCAATGTGCAATGGAGCTAACTAATAATTGCAATAGGTTGGCCGCTCTGAAGTATTATAGGTTGCTGTCCCCACAGAAGGTGTCACATCAATGCTAACAAATGCAGTGGAGCTGACCGTCTGCTCATTTACTCTGAGGGCCATAGGTCTGTGATCATCGCTACTACACTTAATATTTAAAAGGGAATATATATATTTATTTAGTTATATGCAATGGAGGTAAATGGCTGCTAACATAAGCTGGTGGCCGGTAATTATTGCACGATCCCAACTCTACTGAGGATGTCTCAGCGATGCTAAGATATGCAAAAGAGGTCACTGACTATTCACATAAGCGGGCTGCTCGTAAGTGTTAGTGGTTGCTGACTGCACAGAAGATGGCACAGCAATGCTTCCATATGTCATGGAACTGATTGTCTACTCTAATAAGCTGGCGGGTGGCAAGTACTAGATGTTCCCGACTACACTGAAGATATAAAATACATCCTATCGTAGGCAATAGAGGTAAATGACAGCTCATATGAGGTGGACGCCGGTAATTGTCACATGTTGCCGGCTGCACAGAATGTGTCACAGCATAGCCTTTGGTCCATTTAAGCTCTCAAACTTTTCCCAATTCCTTAACGCCTACGGTGCATATGTATTTTTATTGCGCCAACATCTCCGCTTTTGTACTGAAGTCTGTGGTGAGGGCACCACAACGGTTCTCACGTTTTCATGCAATTCACTTTTCGCAATACTTTGTCTCCCACGGGACTTCCGTATCCAGGTAATGTTATCTCGTAGTAAGGCGTTGTTCCATAATGAATAGAGCAACCGGACTACTCGCATACACTGGGCGCCAGTAATTATGGGATGTCGCCCGCTAGACGGAACGTGTCACGGCAATGCTCACGTATGCAATAAAGCAAATGGACTGTATACATAAGCAGGCAGCCGTTGATTAATGTATGTTCCCGGTTCTGATTAAGAAGTCACAGCGATGCTGCCATATGCAATAAACTTAAACGACTGCTCAGTTTTGTTCGCCGCTGTTAAGTATCGTACGCTGCTGGCTCAACGGAAGATACGACAGCATTGCATCCATGTGCGATAGAGCTAAGTCGCCAATAATATAAGCTTGAGGCCGGTGGTTATTACGTAATCCGGACTTCACTTAAGGCGTCACAGGCATGCTACTATATTCTATAGAGGTTACTATCAACTCATATAACGTGGACGTCAGTAATTAATAGATGTACCCGATTGCACTTAAGATATCACAGCGATGCTGACATATGCAATGCATGTCACTGACTACTCACATGAGCTCGCCACTTTTAAGTGTGAGAGGTTCCTGACGCCACGAATGACGTCACCGCAATGCAAGCGTACGCAACTGTACTGAATGACTACTCTATTAACCTGGCAGTCGGTACACATTAGGAGTTCCCGACTCCGCTGACGACGTGAAAGGCACGCCACCGTAGGCACTGGTGCTATCGGACGCACGTATAGTGCTCCTGTTCTCCGGTATACGCGGCACATACTTGATGAAGCCACCGGTTATATCTGCAGCACATCACCCAGTGAACGATGTCTCCACTGGTTATCGGTCCTTCCTCCGTATCGCAAATTATGCATGCGTTTTCGTTCTTGTTTGCAAGTTGTATATGCTCCGCTCTGGCGCGTTTATTCACCGTTTTGCACACTGTGTAGGTGACAGTCGGCATGCGTCGGAAGTGCAGGGGTGTTTCGATTGACAGTTGTGGGGCTTCCATCACCCTAGGTGAAAACAACTGCTTCCTTTTTGTTGCCTTGGGCCGTGGACGCCGTTGTATGGCGGCCGCTTGGTGGACGTTGTCAGGAAGGCAATTTCCAATGGACATCAATCTCTACCTCCGAAGCAAGGTATTTAGGCTGATTTGGTAGAAATGCTCTGCCTCAAGCAAAGCCATTGTACCCAGGCTGGTCATGGCAACGGTTAAATCACCGAACAGCCGGTTAGCACGAGACAACCTCTCCTCACGCGTTAACACGACTTGCGGGGAGGCGGATGTGGAGGGCATCGGTGCAACTTCCGCACGGAAGCTTTCCCCATCAGGGACAGCAATCTGATGGTCCAGCATCGACCAACGGCTTCTGTGCATAAGGGGGTAACGTCTGCGGCTAACATCCCAGCTACTCGCACAATGTGTGCGCATGGCATATCCCATTGCCTAAGGAACCTGCAATCACAACTCATCTCATTACCCATAAAACGGTGTGCTTTCGGTCTCCCTTACCTAATACGTCATACCCAGTGCCGTTCGGCCGTATTGAGGTGACCGTCTCCGAAGAAATGTGCCGCATAAATACGGCAGCAGCGTAAGTAGAAAGGCAGGAAACCAAATCCCGCACCTGCCCTGTTCCCGGAATGATGCTCGATTGCAACATCCGCAATTTGCCTAGTGACGTGATCCAACGTGATACCACATCGCGTGCTCTACGTACAACTGCCTCAAAAAGTTGCAACAGCGATGTTCTTTCGCTTAATCCACACTTGAGGTGCTTATTCTCGTTCTCCACTCTGTTTGTGGTGAAGGCACCCAACGTGCGCACATCGCGCAACCGGTGGTACGCCCAGCTTCCTGCGAAGGGCAACCACGTCCGACTGAGGTAAGTGAATGCCTCTTTGCTTCTAACCCTTATCGCTCTGAGCAGCATCTTAAATTGCAATTCCGTCTTCGTGTACACTAATCTGTGCATCCACTGCTTGAGCAAAACTCTGTCCGCCTTCTTCACTTTTGACAAAGACTGGCATCTGCGTGAAACGTCCCGCAGGAAATGAAACCGGCATAATACTACCGTGGTCCGTGCATATACCGACTTAAATGCCTTCATTTGACCCAGGCACCTATCCATGACTATAGTCTTCGCTGACAAGGTGGTGGGCAACATTTCCGACATGCCCCGAGCAACCTCCAGGTAACTGCATGCTGTCTCGTTGGGCATTAAAGCGTAAAACACGCTGCGACCTACGCCGAAACCGTCAATCACCATGCAGTGCCAAAGAACATAACCACCGCAGTTCACCTGATGCGTCGCGTCCGCAAGAAGTACGTCCCCGTATTTCGCCGCTATGGAAGTCATTGAAGCAGGAACGAAAAATACGAATCGTACTTGCGACCCATCTCTTTCTACACGCACAGCGCCGTTCTTACTCAAAAATTCCGCTACCGCGTTTACATTAATCCTCTTAGATACCCCACCTAAGCGATGGCGGATGGAAAATAGGTCCTGTCGATTCAATCGTTTGTTATATCTTTCCAAGACATAGTCTCGCAATTCTCCGGCATTACGGAAGGACTTCATTAAATCAAACACCTGCTGCTCCGCCTCGCGAGTCAGCCGCCGATTACCCATGTACAAACTTGGATACCTCAAGTGAAAATTATGATTATGCACCAGACAATGCGAGCCTGTCTCATAGTAAACGTCCTTAGCACTGATGGATATGTTTGCTTTACAACCGAGGCTGCCATAGCTATGCAACATGAATTACGCATAACAAACGTTCGCACTTACCGACTGCGACCTTCTCCTTCCCAGGTGCAATGGACACAACGATATTGTACTCATTTGTACCGCATCCCGTCCGGTAGCTCTTGGCCTGACCTCCTCTTATACGACACCGCGGTCAACACGTCATATTCGTAAAAACTCGTCGCCGTCTGAAGTTGAAACCGCCCAAAATCTTCCTCGAATTTATCAAACGCCTTATGATATTGGCGAAAAGCAGCGCGGTGCGCAAGAGTATCATCCACAGCCATTGCAGCTAAACCGAAACAACACGTGCGCACTAAAACAAACACCGTATCCTACATCGTAAAATAATGCACCACCATTTTCAGTTCCCCTAAATCAATATACCTTTATTAAACCCTTACCAAACCTTAAGAACGCACTTCATAACTTTCATCCCCAGCAGCCAGTACAGCAAACAGTACCGACCCCAAAACACGATCAGCTGTTTTCGGTTGATCCGACGCTCTCGCCGTGACAGCAACCGTCGCTGCGTGAGTAATTGGTGATGTATTCTGAAATGAAACATATAGCGAAAGGAAACACTGATAAATGGAAGCTGTTGAAGCTGCGCTATGGTTTAGAGGAATTAAATCTTAAAAGGTTGGGAGGGAAGTAATTTGTGGTGATGTTTACGTTGTCGTCACGAAAAAGGTAGGAGTATATAAAAATATAGGCTTTTGTTTGATGCGCATAATGCGCGTTGGGGAAAAACAAGATGAATAATTTGGTAACTGTGATAATGCCGTATGTGGCGTGATATATTCCTAAATTTATACGTTTCCCACTACAACCTCTAGGGAAATGCGGATTGAAACTCCATATTTCACGCATTTACATACAGCATTGGTTAACTGAACTGTAGTTTGCAACCGTTCAAACGTATAGTTCACGGGATTTCAACAAATGATTCATTCGTAATTTGAAATGCATGGGATAAATATTTTAGCCAGATTTGTGTAGTGGTTAGATACGCAACCTGTGATAATAACTGAAGTTTTGTAGCGTACTTTACCGGGAAATGGGAAGTCCAAGCGATATGGTCCATCCCTGCAATCCATTGATCCGATTTCTGTCTAGGAGATTTCGACGTACGTGGTTTGTGTTATATTTTATATTTGGTATGATATTTAAAATACGTATATCTATTATGATGTCTATATTTATACTTTATTTATATTATTTGGTATACTTGTAATATATATAGGTATATGCTATATTTGTTACATTTTTAATCGCTTTGCTATATGTTACGCGGCATACTTTTCAAACGTAAATGTGTATTGAAACATAAGTGCCAGATATTTATTACAATCATGTTGCTGTCACTGTTTATATGCCCTTTAATTTGTATTAGTCCATGGTCTTCGTTCCTCAGCGGGCATAGTTTAGCATTTGAGAGTCGCTGCAGGAAGTTACTTGGTTAACTGTTGTGTGTTATTTTACTTGGTCTTAACGTTTTACTCTTCTCCATATCTGCTTGTGTAGTGTTCCATGTAGCTGCAATCATTATCAAGCCATGCAAGTGGTACTATGGTTTACTTCATGCATGGACGTTTATAAAACATTGAGCATTGGAATATTGTAGATAATCAGGGGGTGAAGTTCAGATTTGACTATAAGGATGGACGTACCCCGTGAATGTTCCATTTTGGTGGATGGTTGAGCTGAGGATTGATGCAGGGCTCAGGTATTGTTTGACCTAAAAGGGCCAAAACCCTATGACACCCTGGGCAAGCTGTTAACGCCCACGTTTCCTGCCTGCTGTGGCGGTCACGTGTGGTATGTGAAGGATAGGAAGTGAGAAATGGAAGGCACGGGAAAGGGCAGTTCACGTTAAAAAGGAAAATAATATCAATGCGTGAAGAGAAGTAGAGAAATGGAGGTTGAAGTACGAAGGGAACTGGAAAGGTTTTGCGTTCCTATGCAAAAGCTTCAAGTTGCCCGAAAACCCCTCAGCGGTAAATTCCCTTTTAACACTGTGCGGAAGCAAGGTGAAGCGCGGTTTTTGCAGCTTCAAGGAGGGACAGCGTAGAGTGGATAATGTGGGGGCGTGAATAGCTCAGATACATATCGACCAAGCTTCGCAGTAAAGACGCTGTAGATTAGGAGTAGGTGTCCTCTAAGCCTTCGGTAGTGCATAGAAAGTATTCCCAAAGTAAGTGGACGCTCGGGGCACGTCCGTCCCCGTAATACAAGGAGTAGCATAATACGCAGTCGTAAAGCACTCACTGGGTCCACTTTGTTTTTGAGGAGGCAGGGCGGACAAGCTTGGCCGCGGGAATCCAGTGCGATGGGATGACACCCATCTACAAGGAGACCTAACTGGCACACCTTAGTCCTTAAGCTGCGCATATAAATAAATAAATAAATAAATATTTTATTCTCGACTATGCGAGGCACGCTCATGGAGGCATGATCAGATTTGTACAACGGTACAAACATTTTAATGCAATTGTAACAGTAACGCAGAAAATTGTTCATATATCCATGATTGGAACTGTACAATGTTGAAAATGCGAAACAATAAGTTGGCTGTCATGAGATACGGGACCTCAGCTAATAAGAGATTGAGAATCCTGAATGATCCATTAAAAGGTAATGGAACAGCCCGCACACAAGGAAGGAAAAGGGCAACATATCGTAGGATGTAAAACGACAACAGTATATACAGATGTATAAGTCCCAGTGTAACGATCCTATGTAGAATTGTGACGCTAGTTCACCTGCCAGTGTGTGAAGGTATTCGTGAGATCCAGACCTGGTCGTGCGCTACCGGAATTGGCACTGATAGGGCGACAAAAGACGGCCGGCTGACCACTCAGAAACACACTAGCGTGAGACAGAGTTTACCTGGCGCTCGCGTGCTGTGGACGTCTTTCATGGCCTTCCTTATCTTCAGTCTATTGTGCAGCGGAAGTTGCGGCTAAACGCTAATGTTTACACCCGTCAGCTTAAAGGCGAACCGAATGACAGCACTGCGTTCCTCCGGGGTACAGAGTACCACACCAACTGGACTTGGTAGAGGGTTTGGTACATTAACTGGGATGTTTCCCAGTCTAAGCAGCTTCCCGTAATGTTGTTGTCGTTGTTGTTTATGTGCCACTGTTTCGTAATCGCAATGGCCAAGTTCTTTGTTGACCTATGCTCCACATTCATCCGAGGTGCGCAAGCCTAAACACGGTGTGTCAGGGGCTGTGGCGCGGAATCAGAATATACCAAAACCGGTATATTGTCCAATGGATGAACGGAATGAGCGGGGAATGAAATATGTGTTATGCGAGGCTTCACAAGAAGGTACCTTCTAACAGTCAGGGCGCCACGTATTGCTGCTGGGATAACTAACTGCCTGTAATGGAGATAATGCAGAACCATAAAATATATGGTTGTTTAAGCAAAGGTATCTAGAAGCGACATGAAAGGTAAAGGAAAGGATAAGCTGTTTAATCCCAGGCGAACTGCTCACGCAAGTGTGAGTAAGGTCATTCACACCCATCTACACGCCGCGGATCACTAGGCAACTGGGAGGTAATATGGTATCAAAACTGCAGTGTGAGCGCAAAGGAATACATGTACTTGGTATTCCACGTCAAGCGCGCGTCTTACCTTGTCAATACATGTTATCCTGGTGCCAAGCAAAGCGCAATGGTTCCTCAGGTTGCTTAGAATATGAGGCTGTCACGAAGGAACGTATAAGTAAAGGTGTATCCCCAAAACGCCGCGTAATTGCGGGTGCTTCTGATGTCCTTAGGTACACCTGGCCACCCCCATAATATGTGATCCCGATACCGAGATAGGCATACGTGACGTAACCGTCAAGCAGGGGGCACGGCATATGGGAGCGGTGGGTGTACCTAACGATCAAGCGGAAGCAATGTCGTGGTTATAAAGATAGGAAAAAGGTAGCAACCTGAAAAGGAGGACTTACAAACACCGATGGCTGGTGAAATGCTCCTGTCCGCTGTACGAGGCGCGCAGCTGCTAATACCAAAGGCCGCAGACGGAGCACGACACGGTCAACCACCTGTCCACTCTGTGCCTCGCAGTCAGTTTGGAGGCACGAAGCGCACTCGCCATTGTCGTAGTTGGCTGGGAGTTTTGAATGGCAACGTCGCTTCCCTGGAGGCTTATACACCCTGGCGGTTTTCGTGTGCAACTCTCCAGAAGGAAGTGCCTTCCTTTCATGCCCCTGACCGACTGACGAATCCGGAATGGACACTAAACATTGCTTACGTCTTGCGCCTTCCCTGATAGGTTCACTCATCCTTTCCGCAGGTGGATCAGTTATGTTCGCGGGAGGCGAAAGTCGCAACGTCCTCGCGAGAGATACTTACTTTGCGTAGTAACTCCAGCAACTGATCCATAACCTCCCTATACTTTGTATCGCCAAGGCTGCAACCGTGTTTCTGAGTATAACCCAGAACCTGACTGCATTCCCGAAGATTCCGCTCCCTACTTACCGATGTAACTGTAGAACTCGACGGTAAGGGACGCTGGTGAAGGACGTGGATGCGGTTACACTCGGATGTCGCGCGTTCGACACAACCCACCGGTTGTTACGCAATTTGTCGTCAACCGGTCTGTCTGCCGTGTGCAATGCATGCACAAGGTGGGAGCACGAAAGCAGCCATTGCCGACTGAAGCTGTATTGGCAGGCTACCTCCTCACGCAGTAACACGGTCTACTGCCTCCGGGTACCTTGCGCTGGACATCTACCGGCGGACAGCTCGGTCACTGCCACCATCTCCTTAGTGTAATTGCATCACAGACGCGTTCTTACATACCCTGAAAACTGAAACACAGCCTGCCCATGGCTATGGAAGCAAGCGTCTATTGGGTTCTCCGACAAGTCCGTTTTGCCCATCAGATCTTTCCACTGGGGTTGAGCATCAAGCACGCGGTTAACAACCGCGGTAAGCAGGCCTAATAAAAACGTTCGCTCGGAAAGACCGCTCTTTAAATGCCTATTTTCGTTTTCCACGCGGTTTGTTGTAAAACAGCCGAACAAGCAGGTCGACGTCAAGCGGTGTGCTGCCCATGATGAGACAAAAGGCAACCAGATCCGTACTAAGTACCTGTGCGCGCCAGCGTTTCGGTCTTTAATGGGTGTCAAATACTGACGAACAATCGGGAGCGTCTAGCGTACACCAAGTTCCGTACCCACTGCTTAATAAGCAACCTTCCTTTGCACTTTTTGCGGATAACCCGTTGCAACGACGGGTGACATCCTTCAGCAAGTGGAAACGGTACAATACCATCCGAGTACAAAGGTACACTGCTTGGAAGGCATGCACCTGGGCCATGCACGTATCAATCACTACCGTCCTTACTGTCTCAGTCTCTGGTAACATGAGGCGCATGTTGCGAACCGCGTTCATGTAGGAGGCCGCTGTTTCATTAGGAGGCAAAGCTTATAAAATTGAACGCCCAATACCATGCACATCTACTAACATGCAGCGACACAGTATGTAGCCACCGCAGTTCATCTGGTGTGTCCCATCCGCCCCCATTGCCTTACTATAAAGCTTCATGAGGTCACGTACGTACCTGGGAACGAAAAATATGAACCGTATCTCCGACTCTTCATACTCCACATTACGTTGACCGGCACGCTCAAGCAAATGTGTCACAGCTTCCACCGAGTTCCCCTCAACCTTTCCCGTCATCTTATCCCTTATGGTCCGGAGGTCGTAACAGTTCAATCTTCCACCGTCGTACTTCAACTACTACCTCCTGAGCTCGCGTGTGTCCTTAAACGACTGCATCATACGATAGATGTCCTCTTCCGCGTGCCGCGGGAGCCGTCGGTTGGTGACATAGAGAAACGGCTTTCCTACATGAAAGTTATGGCCGTGCTGAACGCTGTAGGATACTATGTCGTAGCACCAATCGTAATGCCGTATAGTAATATGCGCCTTGCAGTCAACTTTTGTACCTAAGGTTAATAAGCCTCTCACAAAAATTACATGTGAACTTACTACCTGCATATGTATCCTCTTCGGCAACCATGCACTCATCTATAGTGAACGTATCCGTACCACACACCCTCCGGCAACCCTTTTCCGGTTTTCTTCATATGTGCCACCGATGTCAGGACATCTGGTTTGAACAGAACATGATGCAGTACGCATTTGAAGGCGCTTTCAGGCACTTTTGAGCTTTCAAAAGTGTGGTACGCACGGAAAGCACGGAAGCAGTGGTATGGCCGACATCCATGCCAGCGACTGAATCCCCCAACGTACTTTACGGTGCATTCAAACTAACATCACACTCACATCATCCTAGGTCCGCGTTGCAACCCATGTCATTTTTCTTCACAGTAACAACTCTTGGATCACAATGTCATCTTCCGTTTTCCTTCACTAAAGCAAAGTTGCTTGTTGTCCGCCACGGCAACCTTCCAGTCGCCTGCTGATCACCAACTGTTGTGGAGCACTGTCTCATGCCTGGAGGTACAACTGATCTAGGGATCTAGGACACTATGGTAAAATTGTGCAAGATAAAGGTGGAATGTTATCTTTCAGCAGGTCCAGATCCGCATAAAGCATCTATGTGTGATATATTAGACTAACTAAAATGACTCGGAATTTTCGTGAAAGGTTAAGTGGAATACAAAAGAGGTGCATTAATTTCAGTTTGAAAATGAAAAAATGCTTGCAATGGGAGGGAAGCGTATGACGGCTTATTGGGGCACTGTAAGGAAAGCTTATGGATGGCAATTGCAAGTATGATTGTGCACTTCTGCGCTTGTCCTCATGTGTATGTGCCATTAACAATGGTAATGTAAACGGAAATCGAAATAGCTTGCTATTTATTGCAGAAAAGACTGCATGAAATTACGGATGCATGAAACTGTGAGTGTATTCGGATAAAATGAAAGGCCGTGTGGACAAGTTTAATGTTATATATATATATTGATTGCAAACGTAACATATATGTTAATGCATTGGCACCTGTGTTAAAGGTACACACATTTAAGTATATTTATTGTAATGTACATCTAAGTATCTTGCAATAATCTAGTTGATAATAAATTGTGATGTACTGGAGACAAACAAACTACTGCTTGTAAAGACGAACAGATCCATATAATTTTACATTTTGTAATATCGTGATGTGCGTGGTTGGAATGCGTGTTTCATGGCTAACATTACATAATTAGCATAAAAACAGTAGCTGATTTTTAAGGTACGTAACCGTATGACTTTTATGAAGCACATGCAATCACCTTGTGATAAATTAGCAATTTAGCGAAGTTATGAACAGAGATGGGAATAATTTTACGTATGTATAGCCCACAGATACGCATGAGTACGCATTACTGTATATTCCTGGGGAAGTAAAGTTTGCATATTATGGCTATGTTAAGGTGTCATTGTATCGCATCAATGTGCAAAGATGGCGTTCGTTGCCTTTATGCATGGAAAGAGAATAAAAGTAAGCTAACGGTAGCGTCATCATTAACTAGGAAACTATGACGCATTGGATGTTTTCAACATCGAACTTCAAGCTGCGTAATAAGAGTGTCCATGATTCGGATAGGGAGGTTATTATTAACGGGATTGAAACATAGGTCACTGGGCTGCACGAGCTTCCAAGAACGGTTGTCAGTTATTACAAATACGTTCCATGAAATGTGCGGCAATATTACTAATCGGGAAACAATATGCGCACATGAAACATTGTGTTTTATACAAAACAAAGCAAAGGTAATCGACGCAGTGCACATGTAGTTACTAATGGTAAAGATTCCGGGACCTGCACGTTTAATAGAGGTTTGCACGTGAATAAGCGGCTGATTTCTGAATGGATTCGTCGGAACTTCTGTTAGATGTTAAACTGGACAACGGAATGAATATGCTGGGGTTCACGGTTCTAGAGCAGCAGGTGGCATGCGGCGGTAATGTGCTCATGGAAACTCACCTGTGCTGCACAAGTTTTTAAAACTGCAGTGTTATCCATTTGTCACGGCTCGGCGCACAGCTTGGCGGACAGGCGGTAGATGCAGTGCATATACATATCGGTTTACTGCATTCATGTTCAGTATTTTGCACAGCTACCATGTATTGCCCGACGTGGTACTTGTCTTGTATTAAGGCTAATGGTTGAGGCAACGACGATACAGGGTAAGGTTTAAGGTGATAATCATCGGTGGATGTAAATGGTTCCGGACATAGGGAAAGCAGATGCAATAAGCGTGTCGGACGCTAGGACCATTCAGAAATATTCACCACCAGATGAGTGAGCGTGTATGTAGCTCTGAAACCAACAAGGGCGAACACTAAAAGATGGTTTCTCGTGCCTCATAAGAGGCCACGGTGACAGTTCGAAATCAATATAAACCGGACGTGGGATAAAAGAACACGTATGGTAGTATAAATATTTGATATCTTTAAAAGTAAATGTTACATGAAAACGTCTAGTGTTTAAAATACGCGGTGGTGAAAAGAAGCATGGATTTGTGTATTACTCCGGAAGCGACGGGACGGTTAGAGCAGTCATGCATACAAAGGGAATATGCGCCGGTTCTAAAAGCCACATGTTACAGATACATACACAAACCTGACGTGCTAAGAAGTATTCCTACTGCGGCACACGTGAAGTGGTGGCAGTCCAGTAGTGGCTGATCATTGAAGTAGGCACCATGGATAGAGAGGGGTGCTGAAAGCGAAAAGTGAACCAGCAGTGCACTTACCAGTGGTGCAACGAAGTACATAGGCGGCACCTGTTACATGCAGGGAAATTGGTAGTGGCGCATCACTTAAGTAAGCATCACGGAGAAGAGTACTAAAAGCCACCTATTAATAGCCCATACCCTTACGGGTTGTGCAGCGGAGTAGATAGAGGCGGCATATGTGATGTGCTGGCAGGCCAGTACTTGCGCATTATCCATTTAGGAATCACCGATAGACTGGAGTTGTAAAGCCGCATTAGGACACACCGTTCACTTACCGTGTGTGAAATTAAGTACGTAGCGGCGGCAACCGTGACGTAGATACTGACCAGAAGTGGCGGAGCAGTCATCCAGACAGCACCGATACACAGGATTTTAAAAACCAATTGTTAACAGCCAATAAACTTACCGAAGGTGCAACGGAGTATCTATGTAGGAGGAAAGGTTTCGTGGAGGAATACCATTAATGGCGCATCTGTCACCGATACACAGGTGTCCTAAAGGCAACAGTGAAGAGACAACGCACTTCCCGGAATTGCAACGGAATGCAGAGGCCGCAAAGAATACGTGAAGGCCAGAAGGTAGCGGCGGATCGTCCATATAGGCAGCATGGATACACAGCAGTTCTAAAAGCCACTTGTTAACAGCGGACATACTTACCGGAAGTGCAACGGACATTTTTAGCATTAGCGAAGGCGACGTGGAGGCTGACCAGTAGTGGATAATTAACCATATAGGCAGCTCAGATAGAGATGTGTTCTAAAAGCTACTTGTTAACAGCGATGGACTTACCGGAGTTGCAACGCACTAAATAACGGCGGCAAAGGTGTTGTGGAGGCTGACCAGTATTGACGGATTAACCATACAGGCGGCGCAGATGGACGGGTTCTCTAAAAGCCACTTAGTACCAGCAAATATACTTACCGGAGTTGCAACGGAATTGATAGCGGCGGCAAAGGTGACGTGTAGACTGACCAACAGTGGCGGATCACCCATATATGCAGCGCAGATGGACGGGTGTTCTGAAAGCCACTTATTAACAGCAGATAGACTTACCGGACTTGCAAGGGACTAGCTAGCAGCGGCAAAGGTGACGTGGATGCGGACCCGCACTGGCGGATCACCCATATATGCAACGCGGATGGACGGGTGTTCTAAAAGCCACTTATTAAGAGCGGATAGACTTACCGGATGTGCAACGGACTAAATAGCGGCGGCAAAGGTGACGTGGAGGCTGACCCGGGAACCTTGGGTTTTGCTGGGGAAGTGAGGGGATGGTGCAGTGGATTCAAGACCGGTCGCGGAAGTTTCCTTTACAAGTACGGGTACGTTTCCGATTTGTGACATTGATTTACCTAGTTTAAGGGATCACACGAACGTGTGCATTACCGTACATGCATTCTCCCTCTATTTCAAATGCTACTGATAAGGCACTCCTCTGTAAACGTATATGGTTCACGGGTGAAACCTGTTTAAGAGTGGGCACTGTGAACCCCTCCTTTTCCTGGACACGAGGCCCCACAGTGCACCATTCTGTTCCGCTTAGGTGCTCCGTGGCTGTGTTACAAGAAACGCTATGTCATCGCCTGATTTGCATTAACGATATAAAAGCCACATATGTGTACCTAACACTGCGACATGGCGGGTATGAAGCGCCACTAAATGAAGGCACTGCCTTTCCATTCACCTCGGTGGAGCGTTGTACTCCAGCAAGTGTCTGCTCACATCACGTTAATGAGTTGGCCACTACAATGTGTCCCGCGTTAAAACTGCTTAACCATGTAGCTCTCCGTTACCCACTGTTAATGGGCGCGCTTACTGGAATGGAAACCGGTGCACTGCGGGATGCACAATTAGGCAAAGGCATGGGATAATGTTCACCTATTGCGGAAAGCTAGCAGCCACTTACCAGGCAACAAGACAAAACATGATGTAACATCATATTACGCTACGACATATTGTAGTGGTTACGGACGGAGACTAAAAGGTATGGGGATGGACAAATAATCTCACAGCAGGATAGCTACTGACGTCGCCTCGCAGCCATGTCCGCTGATGTTTTCCCATCCACAAGCACTGCGAGCAAACAACACATGTCGCGGGAGTCTTTTTGGCTGACGTGCGCAGCAATTGGCAGAGGAATCGAAGCCTGGTGTTTGAAAGGACGGTGCTGAGCGGTTCAGTTCACTTTGCGCTTCCATAACCAACGCGTCGAATATGCTTGTTGCTCATGCCATGTTCCAACCACAGGTAAGCGTAACTGCGAAGCCACAGATGGTGGGACGTGACAATTCCATTAATAAATAAATAAATTTCTTATTCTCGACAAGGCGAGGCACGCCTTTACAGGCGTGATCATTATGACAACAATGCGTGGTTTGAATGTGCAAGAATACATTATGTTTGCCGTACCAGTGTATGTTTATGTAGGGGGTATGTAACTATGTAACTGTGTGTGTGGGTGTGTCACTATGAGGTTCCTGTTTGTAACTGTGCTGCTCTAACTTTGACTCTCATATCGTCGGCAATGCTCGAGTAGAAAATGGATGTCCGTGCGTTGGAAAGGATTATTCGGATACCCACGGGGCAGTGACTTTATTTTGTGGCGAGTCACGACCGCCACGTCACAGTATTGTTAAGCAGACATTTGTGGCTTTTTATAGGGAGGACGCTTGCCAGGCGAAAACCCTCCACCATTGCTGATGCAATGGGCCAGGCTTCTCAACCGCACAGTAAGGTCGTCATCTCAATGACTCGGGACCTTACTCTGGTGCGATTGTTTGTGTGCCTGAGCGATCCATTGAACTATGCTGGGTGGTGCTTTTGCACCTTCATAGTCAATCGTACCATATTGGTCAATGGCTAAAGGCCAGACATAATCAACCCCTATTACGCCAGGTTGGGGTTGGAATGGGGGTAGAACCTTATTACTTAAAACGGACGCCTTGCAGCTGAACGGTAAACCCGCTGCTTTGCGGTAACGTTTCTGAACAAAAGGCTTTCGTTGACAACCCTAAGCGTTCTGTTGTCTAGACTTTGACAACCTGACAGTATCCTGCCCACTTAATACAATGAATCTTTCCTCAAACAATTTCTTGATGTTCTGGCCACAGCGGAGGAGAATCAAAGGTGCCCTACCTGCTGCAGCGAGCAGGGTAGATAGGGTTTGGATGCTACTTCTCAAACCTTCCGCTCTTCTTAGTCTCCGCGCTACGCTTTTTCACTGTTACCGTCCCCTTCCAAGTTCACTTTTAGACCCCGTTTTACACCCCCGATCGTTAGCCGTACTCCTATATGCTTTGCTAGGCTTTTATTTTCTAATTTCGTGTCACATGCTAACGCGGAGCATCACTCTACTCCTGTCGACAAGTCCAGGTCCAATCAAGCGGTCCATTCCAATTCATCGGCTTCCCTTTGGAGCACTCGATCCTCCTTCAGCTTTGCATGCCTCAGTGTACGCACATTTTTACAGGTCGATCAACAGGCTGCCCTTGCCTGAACCTTGAGGACACTCTCGATCGATAGCTGCTGCTTATCGGAGACCCGCCTGCAAGACTCGAGATCTATGCTCAGTCTGCGATCCCCTTCATTTGACGCAAGCAGTATTTTCCCATTGCGCCCATCCGGTGACGATGCAGCTTCGAGCACCTGGAAAGCTGGTGTTGGCGTTGCCCTGAATCCCCATGGCTGAAGCTGCTCTGGTTGATTGGATTCCAATCGGTAGCCGGACGTGTGCGGTTTGATTGGCTGGATCGTTCGAAGCTTTGATGTTTCGCGGGACTAACAGGGGTCTATTCATCATCGCTACTCGCCCACAAACCGTACCCTGGTATCGGTAAAGATACAGTTGCTGACATGGCAAGGAGGCGACCTAAGTTACGTACCTATTGTCAGTTTCTTTGGGCCTCCGCATCCGTTTTAGCTTCCCCAGCCATCTACCACCGCCTTTTGTAGCGTAACACATAATAGTTTTACGTTTTGCCTAGTAGCCGGCTGGTAGCTTACCAGAAGTATATTGGTCAGCTGCTGGTGCCTCAGCTGGCATGCAACTGTTGTTATTTATTTTCTTGTTCTTTTATGTATTGCGGCACAGTAGCTGAGGTTTTTCCCCTAGACAGTTGACGTGTATACTGCTGCATGACGATGATAACAGTAAGGTCGTACAAACCGCTGCATTGTGCACTGTACACTCAGGTCCTAGAGTGATGTCCGGCCGCCGACATAGGCGGTGAAACAACTTCCAACTTCCGCTATACCATAGGTGATCTCGTCTTCCATCCCAAGGACGCTGATACCAAATGCAAGGCAGTGAAGTTTTTGAACGACTTGCAGGTGATCTCCACCACGGGTCAGCGCAATATAGCATCCCTGCCAACCTTGAAGGGAGGCGTTGCACTTGGACGCCGAAAAGCAAAGCCGGAAGCCGCTGGCATGCAGCGATATTCTGCCCAGCTCATGATGGCACGTCTAGGAGTATTGCAAACATGAGGGAAACGTCGTCTGCGTACCTAAGGCGATAACACGTTTACCTAACAAGATGGGTACTATACATGCAAGCTCCATTTATTCGTCAGTGGCGAAGTTTAACAGGAGAGGGGACAATGGGCATCCTTGTCCCACAGGGCTGAAGCTATTGCTGGGCGGTTTACCGCTTGCCGTAAACTATCACACTGCCCTTGCGACCGCGTATAATGCTGTGATAATATTTACATATTTTTTGCGCACACTTTTCCTGACTTGATAGTCACAACGATCACATCGATCAAGATAAATCGAAGGCAGCTTGGATGTCCAGGAGCGCCACTACGGTGCGCCGCCAATATGTGACGGTGCTGCAACAATTTATGCGGGTAGCATTTGGTAGATGCCGAAACTACACAGATGAAACTTCTCCCCTCCGGTATGGAAACCTGAGGCGCGTTCATGTGTTTGATCATCGTTGTCGCCGAAGAATTATTGCTGTCGCATGGCACCGGGGTATCACCAACGATGATGTACGTAAGCCGGGTAATAGGTGAAGCTTATCAAGCTAGCTCAGCTGGAACGACAGATAACATTGCATAGATTGTTTGGACTAGGCTCCTTGCAGGTAATTTTGGTTAAAGCCTACCCAGCAGGCTGTTGTTCAGTCTCTCTTATGTAGGATGCCGCGGAGGTAGAAGCGGACAGTTGCGTTGGAAGCACGCCTAACCAACTAATATTCACTGTGTAAGCCTACGCTTCCATCCCGTGGTTGATAAATGGAAGGAGGTTTCCTTGAGTTTCGTGCATGTCAGCAAGTCCGCACCCGGATAATTTATAACCTAGTGCTATTTTCCATTTCGTATCTCTGGGATCCATTGTGCTATGCTAGATGTTGCTTTTTGCAACTTCAGAGCCAATGATACCAGGTTGGTCAATGGTTAGGAACCAGAGGAAATCATCGTCCTGGTCCTGCGGGTCTCCTTGTAGCCGAACGCAAAATACCGGTGTCTAGCGGTCAGGTGTTTGGAAGCAACTGCTTTGGTTGAGAGCCCTTATTGTTTACCTGTGTAGGCCTTGGCAAACAAGTAGCATCCTGCTTACGCAATGCAATGAATATTTCCTTTAACCGTGTATTAATGCTCTGGACACCGCACAGTGTAATCAACGGTGCCATGCCTGCCACCTCCAGTAGGGTGCACAGGAGTTTGGATGCTATTGCTCAAGCCTTCCCATCTTATTATACCCTACTTATTCACCCCCAATCTTCCCGTTCTAGCTACACTTATATCCTCCTGGTTTTCAACCCCAGAATCATGGCCCTCCAGCACCTTGCTGTAATACTCGCGTTGATTCTAGTTTAAACTCACACGTGAACGGGCAGCGTCTTTCCTGATACGGTTGACCGGGCCTCCTGTAGACAACTGAGAGCGGTACTTTATCACAGAAGCAGTTGGGGCACTGTAGCGCCCGCTGGGAATCTGAACGATTAAGTTGGAAAATTATCCACTGATGAAAGAGCATGTTGTCGGCTAACATGGTCTAGGTTCCAGTAATACTAACGGTATATGCTTAGTTTACTTGTGTGAAGAGGGTGGATTATTACCTGCAATCACTAAGTTCCGACAGAAACCACCGTAGTGTGCCTTGGCGCCCATCACCTTCTAACCACCGATGGACGCAAAACCATCACTTTCCGATAACTTTTCAACGGAGAAGCTGCGTCCAGAAATGTTGCTGTATTTGGATTACATGTGTACACACAGACGTTGCACTTGTGTGCAGACCTGCGGATGCGTTTAGTGGACACCCAAGTGGACTTCGTGCGCGCATTGTCATTAGATAACGAGGAAACCCAGCTAGTCTGAATGCCAGGGATCGCCCAGACCCGTGGTCTGTCCCCATAGAACCACCCTTTGCTCAAAAGTCCAACGTGATATTGCAATGCTAAAGATAGTTAGCAACGCGGGATGCTATGATCTTCCTCCAACACGTGAAATTCGGCAGACATGCCCTTGTGGATGATTTATAATAATTATTAGTAAAACCGCTGGAGCAGGAAACCGTACCAGCTACTGAATCCGCTCTGACGTAGTTCCAAATTACAAGGGAGACTGACGCTCGGAATGCGCAAATCACAGAGAATTCCTTGTGATCTACATGGCCTCCAAATTGCTTGCCTCGGTCATCCTTCACAGACTGACTAGCACTCGTGAAAGCCATAATCGTGCTCAAGCCGGGTTTCATACACGTAGTGGATCCACTGACCATATCTTTACTTTGCGGCAATTGTGGGAGCACCATCACATACATTGCCGTTGGAACGTTATCCTGTACTTTGATATCAACGGCGCAATCCAGTTCGTGCACTTTGGGAATGTTTAATCAGGATACGTCTTCCAGAGGAATACGGAAATATTAGCCGATCATTATATGCTCCTACCTTAGGCAGAGTGAAGCTTTACGGAAAGCTGTCGTCGCCGTGCTATATCTCCAGCGGTGTGTGACAGGGATGCCTGTTGTCACATTTTCTCTGTTAATTCCGTCTTGACGAAGTATTGGAAATCGCCTTCACAGGACACGACTTGGATAGTGTAGGGCTACTTCCAGGAAAACTACTTCATGACTTATAGTATGTTATTGATATTGACCTAATATGTGTGACAGGTGACAGGAGTGACAAGGGAACTGGACAGATTAGCACTGGATGTTCGTCACTTCCGGCTTGACTACCCACCTTCGAAGTGCAAAGCGCTCCTCCAACGTTGGCCTACACCGCAGCTTACGTTGAGCGTTGTTGTGCAGAAGCTGTTAGTCGTTCACATCTCAAACTACCTGGGAGGTTGTATCAGTGCCCGTTGACAAAACTACCGTACAGCAAAAGCCTGAAGCGCTTTTGCGCCATCGGTCGGAGCGGCTAGGCGCACTGGTTGGGGTCCGAAAGATGAACTGGTGTGGCTGCATACTCTTGCTGACATGGCAACCAGCCGACTTTAGTAGCGTTCGTGCTGAGTTACTTTGCAGGACGCATTTCCTATTAGCCTACAATGCAAACACCGTCCCACTGTAATAGCCATATATGATTTCGTACAGTAATATTTTGCGGAATAGTAGCTTAGATAGCTTAGGTGATAGATAGCTTAGATAGCTTAGATAGCTTACCGGAACCATGCCCTCTCGTTAACGGTAGCTCAGCACTCCCTGCTTGCTCTCAGCAGGTTGATTTATGCGTGATACACGCATCAGCACTTCATTCTGGAGACAACTAGAAGAAGGCTTCTTGTCGAGGGTTTCGTATGATGTGGTTTATCTGCTGCTCTTTCGGGACCATAACGGCTAATTGGTTTGTGAAGCTATTTTCGGCATACGTCCGGCCCCACCCGGCATATTGTATTCAGGCTTGTCCACCATGTCTTAGCCGAGACAAAATAGACGTGGGGAGGGTGTCATGAGTGGGTACTTGATTAGCGCAGGGTCTACGGGGACAGACATATCCTGAACGCTTGCTCAGTTTGGGGATGTACTCAATGCACTACCGAAGGATGAGTGGGGACTTGATACTCACTTACGGTATTTCGACGGGTATAATTGGCCGGACATGTCAGGGCTATTTAGTCCCGCTAAGTTACCTAATCTCCGCGGTCACCCATTTAAACTGCATAAACCACGGTCTGATAGGATTAGGACAGAAACACATCGGCCGCGCCGAATTATTGAGCGCTGAAATTCGCTCCCTACCACATGGTTAGGGAAGTTACGGTTAAGGGTTTTGCGCGCCAGCTCGATACTCTTGGATAGCAACAGCAAACATCTCTTGTTTCCTATCCGACTCACCTGCACTTTTCAGTTCTTTTGTTAATAATTCAACTACCTTGGTATTCCACGTACCTAGCTATTTCCACTTTCTCGTTTGCCTACTTAGTTGATTTTTTCTCTTTCTTACTTCATGGAACTGGCCCGGCATGGACTGCTAGGGCAGAATACGTGGGCATTAATTGATATGACAGAGTGTGATGCGGTCATTGTTTTAGGGCCATCAGTAATCCGAGGTCCGCCAACTCCAGGTTCAACGACCCGCCGAAAAAGGAACACCCACGAGTTAATCCTATCGTTCCAGACCGCTTGGATTTGAGCTGGCTTGCACCAATTAAATTTTTCTCTCCTCTTTTATCCCGCGTTTTGCGACACAATAGCTACGTTTTTCACCTCTAAGTAACATGTTTAATGAGGAGGGTCACGCTTTCACTTGTACAGAAGTTGAGGCGTTACCAAGATGAAAATGCGCACAGCATGCCGTTTTGCTAGCAAGCCGCAAATGCGATTGCAACCGCGGCCTGCTTACATGCACGTAAGGGAAAGTCAACTCTAACCAAATGCACATGAAGTGATGGTTTTCATATACACAAGAAACTTACCGAGAGTGTGAGGGGCATTCACAAATAAAATGTAACGCGTTTACTTCTGCAAATAGCTTTCAATTGCAACCGTCCGTGCTGTTCTCTCCCGGTCACCTGCAATGCGTTTATTCATTATCTGGGATACCGAGAACTTTCATCTTGCAGAAAAAGCATTCATACGTATCCTCACTATGACATGATGCGCAAGTTTGATGGAACCATCTTGAACATCTGTCACAAATCACCCAGGAGACTTCGCTACCACGCGTTCCGAAGTCCTTTACCTCTAGACCCAATTCACAAGCAGCTGTTGGCACCTGGCCAATTGCACGCCCATGTGCACCACGTTTGCCCTGCGTTCTACATCTAGCAATCGTATTCGTCGGCAGCCGACGAACTTGCGTAGCGCACATTGCTCCAGTGACGGGCGCCGGCTTTACAACTCGATGGTTCAAGTGTTACTTACCCGCACGTTTCCGATGCCCTGAGTTCCTCATAGAGACTACCGTAGCGGAAGTTGACGGGCCTGGGATGGTTTTCTAACTGCTATCCATCATAACGCGGTCCTCAAAGTTTGCCAGCATTTTAAAGGAGACCGCCGCAATAATTTGCACCTCATTTTCAAACTGACCTCCCGATAAACGTGGTACGTTTGCCGTGCACAGCGGTATACTTTCTGAATACTTTGACGTGTCACAGCGAATGTTGTAATGCAACTTAACGGAGATAGCCTTCCCGAACGCACGCAAAATATCCGGCGCTTTCAGCTATCCATCTGAGCCGAGACCTTGGACGTTTACATCGATTTCCCCAAGCACCTTTTGCAAGCCCTGATTCTTTATACTCCTGGCTATCACACTGTGCGCATGTCCAACCGCGGAGACCGTTTCACATTCACCGCAATCCAAGTTCTCCGCCGTTTCAGATTGTACCGCTGGATCAATCAACCATCGACAGCATTGGAGTACTTCGTGGGCATTCCGATTCTCTCCCGCCGCAACGCGCAATATGTGATTGCGAAGCATGCGCCAATGCCCAGTAAAAGGACGGTAGCCGTTACTACCTTGGTGTATGCAGACGCGGTAGACAGCAAACCCGGATTCTGACACCACCCGGTACGGTCCATCCGGCGGGACATGGATAATAGTCGTGCGCTGAAGATGCCTCATCGGCTTTTCGTGAGCATATGCAGTCAATCTACTTACAAGTTCTGATACCACAAATACATCCCCACGTGCTGCGTTACTTCGCATGCACTCCTTCGCTAACTGAGTGCTACGACAATCAGCCATACCTTTCGCACATGGAAGGATCACCTCGAAAAGCGCCCGTATGGAGGAACGCTCGCTCAAAGTCCCTTCAAGCTGCATATTTTCATTCTCCACTCGATTAATAGAATTGCATCCGGACATCATGACATGCCGTAATTGATGCGCCGCCCAAAGTCTCCACCAGGGCACCCATGTTCTACGGACATACAGAAAGCATGCCGTATTTTTCTGTTGGATGGTTACAAGCATTCGGTGATAAGGTTTATCCTCAGGCGTGAATATCAGGTTCCGCAGCAAGCGGACCAGAAAAGCCTTTTCCGCTGGCTCCGCAACTGAGAGCTGACTGACCGTCTGTTTATGTCCCTTAACATGGGGCCGCGGCACAACACCATGCACGCCTCCGAATACACCACCCTAAAGAACTTATTTGTTGCGCACATTTGTCTACCAAAATAGTCCGCACGGATATCGTGCTAGAAACCATTGAACGCATAGCTGTTACCGCCTCCAAATAACTCTCCGTCGTCTAATGTGGTAACAAGGCGTTAAAGAAGGACGTTCCCACCTCGGTGACGTCAAAGAAGATGCAGTGCCGTAAAATTTAGCCCCGTACTTAACCTGAGGCGTTGAATCAGCCAGTATCACTGCACCGTATCGCGTAACCAACCTCCGAATGCATGCAGATACGAAGAAAAGGAATCGCACCCCCAACCGCTCCCCTACAACCGTACATGAACCTACGCTTTCCATCATGATGATTACATGTTGCACTCACTAACTTTCTCCGCCTGACTCCGCTGCCTCAGCTGATATAAATCACGTCTGGTAATACGGGTGCCGTATTCCGTTAACAAGAAATTCCTGATTTCACGTGTCTGACGAAACGACTTCATCAACTTTAATTATGCTGCCTACTGTACCGCATTAAACTGCCGATTAACAAGACAAAACCAAGGTTTCCCCAACTGGAACACATGCGATTGCTTCAAGCAGGCGTGGCCAATCTCATAATACCGATTTTCTGTGCCACAGAAAATCGAGCCTTGCAGTTTTAGCGTCTATAACTAAAGGATTTAACAGCGGTCAAAGTATCATGCACCTTACCGCTTCCCTTACACATTCTGGCGTTTGCTGTGCACACATCGATGTTGAATAAGTCGATAACGAAACACGTCAGCGAGCTCGTTTCCAGTCCTTTGCTTATAACCCGCCGCAGTAAGCACCGTGCATCTATAAAATTAACTTGCAATTCCTCTTTGTAACTGCATCAAATCGTGTTGGAACTCCTCGATTGCCTCGTAATTACCAGTTATCTTATAACGAAAAGCTGCAGTATCCTCCTGCATGACGGACGACACGAAAAATGCCAAAATGTAAAAGCTAAATAACTCATATAAACAAACCACTTACACTGTCTTCAGTTCTTAACCATAAGGTATATGGAAATGACCCATAACTTGCCCATACCGTTTGCATGACCATACAACATCTAAACTGAATGATCATGTTTACCCCGACTGTACCGGGCATCCGCCACGGGCAAACTTTAACCGCTTATCGCTAAAGGGTCGTCGCTCCGGGGCATTGTGATCACACATGTTGTACCTACATGCATTTGTTAAGATACTAGATCACTATGAACACTTACCGTTTGCCACGAGATCCTGTTCGTTTGCGGCGCACGCAACGATACTGCATGTAACCGAAACAACTACATCGGGTAAGTCCATTCCGCTTCCACGTCGGTATGATGCGACGGACACCGATGTAAATCGTAAAAACAAGTCGAAGTTTTGATTTCAAAACTTCATAAATTATCCTCCAAGTCTTCACCACTGCCATGCTTCACGGTAGCAATAGATCAGGACAGTTCTCCGTCATCCACGGGAGTGGCTAATTATTGTAAGGAAAAATAGGCCTGGAGGAGTTTGTGTTCCTGAATGCCAGCCTAACTGGCTATGCTTTCATAACTGGAATTGAAAGAAGTGTATATGTGTTGCTTAGTACGTAAGTATCTACACAAAATGGTGGTTGATAAGACTTATTAGCAATGAATTGCACGCTGTTTTAAATGACGATAAGTGGAGGAGGTCGAATCGGTTATTCAGCGTCATGTTGCATGATATTGCTGCTTTTTCCAAATGGTCTGCGAAAGCTAAAATGGCTGGAATGAAGTGAAAGAAGCTCTCTGCAACGTCTAATTTGCGACTTTCTCTGGGTTATTCAAATATGGTACCTGAGCTGCCAAGCAGCATGAGAAGCGAAGTTAGGAGATCGCTGGATGCTTTCGGTACCGGTATGTGCAATTTCTATGCGTACATTTGAGACGGTATGGAACAGAAGAGAAGCTGTAAGTGGTATATCGGAAAGTTAATCATGCATTGCACGGATTTCCTGTTTGCAGTTGTGCTGCGTGGTTTCCATTTAGTTGATGAGGGCAAATTTAGAAGCGGTGCAAATTCAACTTGAAGCACACCCACAGTTTTCAACATAGTCAGCCATGGCTCCATCCTGGCAACAGATGGTTAAATGCGGATCAACACTTTGAGGCGTGTACATTGATGGACACATTTAAGGGAAGAAGTGAAATGCGGACATATGTGTGGAGGACTTATGGACAACGGATGCCGAAGGCTAACTTGTGGTACATGAGGAGGCGGCACATGCGTAAACCAAGCGGAGAAGTGTTGGACGTGGCTCGTTTGTCGGAACGGCATGACAAGTGCCGGGTGAACATGAATGCTGATCAACTACGGTCTGTGTATTTTGCGCCCTCATGCATGGATGGTCTGGTGCAGCAATACTGTGAGGTGCTGTTGTCGGATGTAACGCACCAAATCAACTACGGAGGTACATCCTGTGGCATGGCATGTTGCTGGACGTAACTGGCGTTTGCAAAGTCCTTGTTCCACGTTTTATGGCCAAATGAGACCTCAGACAGTTACATAGAGGCGCTGGACGCGATGCTTGGCATGGTTTCTGCCACTTTCCGGGCACGGACGATAGTCCTGGATAAAGCTGCAGCTCAAGCGTGCGCGTTTTACTTTTTGTTCCCTGAAGCGTGTTTGGTATTCTTTCGATTTCATGTGGTGCGAGACGTGCCTAGACGTTGCTCCCACCTGCTTGTTACGTCACCGGAGGATAGGACACTTCTACATCAGCGCTAGCAAAAATCGATATATAACAAAGATGAGGATTATTTCGGTAAACTGCTGCGTGCCATAAAGGGGCGAAATGCGAAATGTTATGATTACTTGCTGCACGCATGGCTATGATTCTTGTCATCATGGGCGGTGCATCAAAAGCGGTAGGTGTGCACCTTTCCTTGCTTTACAACCCACAAGGTGGCGAACGAGAACATGCAGCCGAAGCGGCAACTGAGTGAGCATTCGTCCGTTCTTATTCTGTTCACTGTGGTTGTGGATCATTTGTATGTGGTTATGGAAGAGGGGGACGAAAGTGTCGAGGTGTCACATGACCCCGTATGTGCCTCCAGTGAAATTATGCATGCTCACCGGCCTGCTTGTAGGTTTTACGCCGTGCGCCAGGGAGCAGTTCCTAAAGCACGGATCATCGGACGACATAACGAACTGTCCTCCTGAGGGTACAGGTTGGGTGGTGACATGCAAACGGCGTTCGGGTAAACCTAGATTCCTGGTAGGCGCTGCCGGAGATGACTGTGAGTTTCTGAATCATTGCCAGATGCCATGCGCGCACATGTTACATCGCACGCGAGCAGGGTACATATTTGACTGTATTGGTTCAGCGTTGTCGGGGGCGTGTCCTGATTTACCTGAGCCCTTACGTAGCATTGGTTTTACGGAGACGGCGGAGGTGCATGTGTCGGAAACGGCAAGCAGCTCACTGACAGCCATTTTAGATCATATCACGAAGTTACGCACGGCAACGGTGCTCGCAGAAATAAAAACCCACATCTGCACTCTGTCAACACAGAAATTTCAGCGCAAGATAACCTCGTTGCGGCGCGTATGAGAAAGGATGATGCAGGAAAATGATGTGCGATTGCGCTGCAAGGCCCAGCACTCCGAATCATCTTAAACCTTTGGATAACGAGGATAACATGTTGTTGTTGCCTGGGAAACACGGGTTGTCTTCCTGTGGGAGGTAACGTTATGGCAAACACGAAGAAGGAAAAGGGCACCTGCTCCGATGCACACTTGGAAGGCGAAAATCTCCATTAGTACTGGGACGGACGGGAGCCTCTATTACAGATGCGTTGCCGCCCTGTGCATTGCATAAGCTGTAAAGCAGAACTTTCGAAGGTTACCGGTGCAGTTCGCTGAAGTAAGGTGCACCTGTCAGACCGGCAGCGTTAGAGCGATACAAATGCGCACCATGTATGCGTTCGGAGGGCGCTTTTGGTAAAAACGAACCTATTGAATGGATCACGTGTGCTTACTGCTAACGCTGGTTGCACCAATCATGCAGTGGATATGATGGGGAGGATGCTTTCAAGTGTTTGTTTTGTATGGCATAACGGGAAATGTCAACCCTTTACGTATGCCATCAACTTGCCAAATATATTCCTTGCAAGCCTGCTTTATGGAAAACTTTTTCAGGTCACCACAGACACCATGTTTATTTCCACCATCACAATCAGTCGAAAGTGATTTATCCTCCACTCCCTGTATTGTTGCTGCCGCACACCTTCCTTGCAACAAGACCTTCAAGCGGACTAAATAATTACGTAACCTTTTCCTCAGTAGAACGCATTCTGTTAATGAGAATCTTTGCAACAAGTCGTCTGATGAATTACATACCTAACAGCTGGTAAGTGGCTTTATAACTGCGTGTCCCGGTATGGTATCCATTCGTTAAGCGGAGCGCTATTGCCCCAATTTTCATTATGACGTACTCAAAAGGAACGCTTTACGCTATTCACGTTGTGTCATCTCCTCCACTTTGGTTGTAACACTAGGTATTAATAGGGCATTATTTTAAATTTCCGTTGTATTTAGAATCGTTTTCCTTGCCTGCTGCTGGTGGGCTACACTTCAGTCTGTCTAACCTATCACGGTACGCATTTACACTGCTGTGTTTCAGGTCCGTATTTGCTTCTGCGTGTCTGAGGAATATACTGGTGGCTCGCAAAATTTAGGCGGATGCGGTGGATAAATAAATAATTGAATAAATAAATGGCATATTCTTGGTAAAACGAGGCACAACTGTGAAGGTGCGATCAAATATGCATGCAAGCATAGCTTCTTTGGAATAGTAAAACCTTTCTTTTTAATGAAAGCTAAAGCGGAAAAGATGTAGTCCATAAGAGTGTGCATTTTGTCAGGTAATAGTCAGACCAAGAAACATGATGGCACAGGGGCGCATAAAAATCAGTCATAACTGCTGTGTCAAGATACAAGTTGGACATGAATTCGCCATGTAGTAATCCATGAGCATATTAGACGAAGCCAGGTTTTGGTGCAGTCAATGAGCACTAAGAAATCGGAATGCTCTGTGCTGCATCACAACATGCTTCATAGTAAATTCAGCTGCACAGGTTGTACGTAGAAGTGAGGGTGGTGACAGTGTGAAACGCTCAACTGTGACTTTATTCAGTGGCGTGTCACATCCGCCACGTTGCAGTGTTTTTAAGCAGACATTTGTGGCTTTTTCTAGGGTGAACGCTTGCCAGACAAAAACCCACCAAGTCGTAGAACACTGCCGTAGCTTCCGTTGAACAGTAATGCTAACCGGCTATACATCGTACAGACCGATTTTGCACTCTATGATTCGCAGTCGGTTGGCAGCCAAAATTCTTCCTTGGTTGACCGATTGGCTTGGTAGTGTACCGGCAGTAGTCATTGCCACCGGTCAATGATGCGAAAGTGTCGCAGTGTCGAATGATAAAGGGTGCAGGTGAGTAAAATTTGTTAATAGAGGCTGGGTTTACCGTTACACACTTGTCTGGTTCTCAAACCGGTTCCAGCTATCCACGCTAGAATTGCCACGGGGATGGTGAGTGCAGTTGTTCCTTGTGGCTAAATACGTTCATAACAGGCGAATACGTTATTGCTTTGTCTACTGCGGGATTGTTAACGGTTTCTGCATTCGCAAAATGGCATCGGAATTTCTTCAAATGTAAGTGTGTGTACTTGTCTCCATGGTTAAGTGAAAATTCCATGAAAGGCCAACGGAAAGCCATTTATACGAGAGTAAAACTGTACCTGGAATGACATCGGAAAAGCTTCAGGTATATGGCGCCTCGGAATGTTCTTCCGGAGATGTGTCGCACCGAAAAACTATTTTGCATGCACGTGAGGATGAGCAAAGCTAACCGAGGTAATCACGCCAGTACTGTTTGTCTTCCGTTGTGGAACAGGAGATCCATGTGGATATCTCAGGTGGGAGAAGTGAGTAAGAGGCAAGCTAAACCCATTTTCTTAGACCCCGTGAAAGTGGCGTCTCCAGAACGGCGGAAAGAGCTCCATTTGGAACGATGTGTGGGTTCTTTATCTCCCGGAGAAAGGATCAAGTGTCTAAGCCAGCTGGCTACTGAGAATGAGTCGGCCAGTTCCAGTAGATAACCCTTCTTGTTTTGGCCAAGTTAACTGGAAACCTAGGAAAAAAGGACAACGAACAAGAGGCATCTAAATAGACAGGCAGCAATGAATCAAGAAGCACTATCAAAAGGCCGGTGGCGCGCAACAATGCCTATAATACATTAAAACCTATGCAATTATGCTTAGTATACATGATTTGTAAGCGCGTTATATACAGCACGCCGCTGGTGTGTCTCAGACTACAACTACTACGTATGAAAAAGGTACTGCACGCGCAGGATCAAGAGGTCGATATAACAAAACGTGTTTACAGTATTGTGCGAACAATACGATTGTTGGAGAGGAACAAATAAAGCGATGATGATGACAGCAGTCCGAATGTGAGAGGCACTCCAGGTGAAACTAAGGAGAACTAGGTTGAGATCGATGCGGGAGCAACAGTAGGTAAAGCCACGTCCCGAGAGGAATAAGAACTTCAAAGAACCGGCAACGAGCATATGAAGACGGACGGGCAGTGCGAAGAGTAATTCGTGCGAGTAATTGCGCTAAAGTGCTCATGATACCACAGTCCAAAAGCCGTCACAATCTGGAGAAAAGAGTCAGAGATGGCCAAAACGGCGGTGCATTGTGAGTCGTTATGTCACGTACGGGCGCACTAACAGGCGTATGCGAAAATAAGGTAAAGAGCAGAGGCAAATGAAGAGTGGTAATGTGAGCGTACTAATGAAAGTACTAGTCAAGAAACACTTGGCAATGATCCGAGTGTTGCCAGTAATCAGGAGCAAGGCCGGAGTGGGGGAGCCCATGCGCACGAGGATGCCTTGGTTCAGCGCAATGAAGGTAAGCCGTGGGAATAACATGGGAGCGCAATAACAAAGAAGGCCATGGATAAGAGGAAAATAAAAGCAACAGATGTCTAGAAGCAAGTGGAAGAGAGCGAAGTCGCTGCCAGACCACAGTCGGAAATGGCAAGACATCTGCAAGTAATAGGAGGGCAGAAGAACGTTCAGATAAGAATGGATTAGTCGACGCACTGTGATTGGGTCGTACAATGATGGTGAGAACTACTGTGGGGAGGGTCATTGGAACTAGACAAGCTATATATCAAAGAGGCTATACTATACATGGGTGATTAGGTGGGCAAGCCTCTCGAAGTGAGGGAAACCTATCAGACGACACTTGATTATTCGGTGCATTGTAATTGAGTTGTACAGATAAAATGGAAAGAGAATAGATAGGATCAGCAGTGAAGGGTGGAAAACAGAGGGAAGAGGCTGCTTTGACATTAGATGAGTAAGTTCAGCAGATACTTGAGGCAATAAGAACAGCATGGAGACTGCAGAGTCTAGACCGTTAACATCCCGGTGGATTGGAAGAGATCACAGAGAAGCAGACTAGTTAGATAAGGCTAGGTTAAGGAACAGCACTGAGAATTGGCTGCCCGTTTAAATCATTGAAAACAAAGAGCGCAGGAAGAAGATGACAGTCAGGATGAAACGTGTTTGCTGCTAAAATGTGGAGAAGCCAACGATGGTCTCGTACGAAGGATTATGAATCGTTCAACCTTCCAAAGAATGTCCGATAGTGTCACAGTCTGAGAAAATTCGGTGAACAGCAACCGAGCACACAAGACCGGAGTAGTCGACGCAGTGAGATTGAGTTATACCGCTAATTTTGAAGGACAAATGAAGGGGGTCAAGTGGTTGACAGGTTAGAGATGGAAGTGTCTATATTAACAAAGCGTGAACAACACTAGCAGGCTGTCAATGTAAGGGAGACATAGCTTTGAGTCTACAAAGCCTAGACCGCTGAAATCTTGCTGGCCTGGTAAAGATCAAAGAAGCAGACCGGAGAGATGAGACTAGGTTATTGCACGGCTCTGAGGGTTGACAGTCCGATTAAAGAAGAAATAAAAGCAGTGAGCGTCATAAGGAGAGGAGAAGGTACGGACAGCAAGAGGTTTACTTATAAGGTGTGGAAAGTCGATGGGGCTTATGAGATAATGGGACAGTGGGTTCGGTCTTCCGAACAAATGGCGGTAACGTCACCGCAGCCTGAGAGAACTCGGCGAGCAGGGGATCGATCACACGAGGCTGGATTAGCTTGCAAAGCCTTGCTCACGCCTGATATGGTGTGCAACGAAGTATTCGCGAATAGTTTATTTATGTATTGATGCGGCTAACTGTTCCCCTCTTCGCCTAGTAGCAACATCCGCACAATACAGTTAGGTTCCCGGCGGGTCTTACTACCCTGCGACTATAATCTAGATGACTCAGGTTTTGTCCTTCCTGCAAATTTACCTTGGAACAACAACTGAAGAAAGCTTCTAAGTAGGGTGTTAGGAATCGTGTGTTTATTACGCTTTTCTTTCTGGGTCTTGACTGCCGACATATTTGTAAAATTATTCTGTTTTCGTTCGGCAGCCTTTAAAATACTGCGTACAGGTGTGGTTGCATTGCCATGTTGGGAACCACAAGTAGCTCAAGAGGATATTGCGCGTATGTTCCAAGCTGGTCGAAGTGTTACGGGGGCAAAGGTACCCCAAGCGCCTACTTAGTTTTTATAAGCATTCCAGCACCATCGTCGGCTTCGAGAAAACCGCAACCTCACTTACCTTCTTTTGCCTGAAAAGTTTGGACTGCATTTGGCTTGGCTATACAGCCACTGGATTGCCTTTTCTTTGTGGTTACATACGTAGCTACACAACCGACGTTCTGACAAGAACAAGGCGGGAACTTCTTTGTCTCTTAAAATTAGCAGGCGCTGGGATTTGCTTTCAGAAGAGGTAGCCAGTGAACCTGCTGTTAAGGGTTTTGATAGAAAATTAGACGCTGCTTGGCGGCAACATGAAATCTTTCCTTTTACGACCAAGTCTGCATTTCCATCGCTTTTATACTCTCGCATTTCCTCCTTCATTAGTAGTATACGCTGTACTTAAACAACCATTCTACTTAGCCTTTTGGTCTATTCCCCTAGCTTTACTTCATTTGACCGGCACGGAGGGGCATGCTTGTACAGGACACTTGGGAATTAATTGGCAAGCTACCGTATGGTTCGGTGAATTCATCGTAGCTTCATCAAAACCTCGTCACAACCCATCAATTCCAGGCCCAACAATCCTTTCAAGAAGAAACACCACGGGATTTATCCTATCGTTCCAGTCCCAAACGAACTTAAACTTCTTACATAACGGTAGAATAATGCTTAAAGTTTCTAATAAATTTAGAAAATCAAATGCTTAAAACACATGCAAAGCAATGAATAAGGTGTTGAGTGTAAGATGTTTGTGTATAGCGTACATAAGATGCATTGAACTGTACATATATACGAGTTCAAGTTATGGTGGGACTAGAACGCTAGGAGGATACCGTGAGTGTTCCTCCTGGAGTCGATCGATGGGCCAGGCATTAATGATGTCTTGGGGTTTTGTTGGATTTAAAACGGAACACTCGAGACACAGCATTTAAGACCAACTGTCGAACATGTTACGTAGGTGAGGTGGTGCTTGGTGTACTAGTCGGTAACAGTGACACATACGAGACTAGGCAAATACGGAAAAGCAGGGTTGGCGGCAACCGGAACCAACGTGTATTGTACAGCCTACAATAATAGAATGCAAGTCAGCGTAAGCAAGTAACAATGTAGTGCGAAACTTACGAAAGCAGTATTTTAAGACGGATGAGTAGTCAAACAACCATGAAATCCAAGCTTGTAAACTATCGAAACAGCATGTTTTCAGACCCACCACAAGAGCAACAGCCAGAAGGCGGAACGATGGAAGCCACAGACAGAACTGAAGTGAGAGAGAAGGTAAGTGAGGTGGGGTGAACGTAACCTTTGGCCATGAGCACTGGCTTCCAAATTATGGTGTGTTACAGCTTTCGCTGGGTTTAGCCTAATCGTATGTATTATTTATGATGTTCGCGTGAACCGGCGTACATCCCTAATAAGCCGCGTGGGCGGGCACTTCTGACTGCAAAGAAGCCGACTAATCCAGAGAAAATGCAGACAGAACATTTCCTCCACTGCAGACCCGACGGTGCTCTAGCTTGTCACGCCACAACACACGCTAGTCCACGGACCAAGTCCAGCGAAGAAATCCGAGCGTCTACGTCGGCAACTGTAACCTAGCTTTTGGAGACCGATTCCTTTGTTAGTGTCCGCGGTAGAGCTCGACTGGTTTTTCCTTGGGTCAGGAAGGACTTGCAGCCGCTTGGCGAATCCCTCCAGCGGCGTCTCAAGCCTGTTGGTGCATCATCCGATGGTTGCCTTGGCAGTTCAGTTAAATAAATAAATAAATACTTTATTCTCGACTATGCGAGGCACTCCCATGGAGGCATGATCAGATGTTTTTGTAACTTATAGCTCAAAGGGGTGGGCAAGGTTCGGAGAAAGCGGCTTGACGCCGGTGAAGGAACATACCAGGCATGGTAATTGCAATTGTAATTTTAAGTGCTTCGACAGGTTTTGCCTTTTTGTTGATTTAGCGACACGTCTTTGCTGAAAAGCATCCATACCAATAAATATGAAGGTGTGTTAAGCTAAATAGCAGTCGTTTGCAGGGTCTACGAAACAACTCGGGGTTTGACATGTCTACCTCGTCGGTCGGTTGCCTAGGGTGGAGGTAAAGTAGGTGAAGCTTCAAGTGAAACGGAGAGTTGCGTGGTATCTAGTGCTCGGAACGTCACCATAGGTGCTAATGTTTGTGTACTGGCAGCAGAATGGGTGGCAGGAGCTTCTTCAAAGAATGCCACACTGTGGCGGTTGACGGATATCGTTGGCTGGTGGCCATTCTTGCCTAAGGTGAAATGCGTTAGATTTCTTAGAATTAGTCTGAAGAGAGTATGCCAAGCAGCTTACAGAATTCGCCGCAATGCGGCTTTGCGCTGGCCGACGTAAGTGTAGGTAGCGATGCCGCTTTGCATTTGTACACCACTAGTCTGCTGACGAAGCAGACTTGGGCGTAGTAAACGCATGTGTTAAGCTAGGGCTGGCGAAAAGTTAGGCCAAGGCATACCCGACTACGCGCAATGTGAAAATAATCCTGCTAGAAACTTTAGCGTTGTACCATAACACAGAGCCGGTGGTGCGGATTGTACAACAGCTTGGGGTTGGAGGGAATGCGTAAATGGACAAGCGGAACATTTTAGCTCCAGCTAGTATCGGAGAAGGCGCCATGAGAGGCTTTTGACAACGCATTGAAGCGTTCAAATATTTTTAACTGCGGGATTATACGCTGTCGGAAGAGGTCGACCGCAGCCTAAAAGTTAGCAAAACCTATCGAACGGTGAAGGTTTGGGTGTAGTCCAACGGTCAGTTAGGACGGTTGATGTGCGACTGCAGTGCGCGACCCACTGCTCATATAATACACGGATTCCAGTCGGCTATGCAGTCTGTTAACGGAAGGGCTCCTGGCCATCCGGTGCAGCGTAGGCTCATGTATGTAAGTTCGAAAAATCGTCTGAAGTAAGCAAGTGACACGCTAGGTCTAAGTGTAAGTGCGAGAACCGAGAGCCAGGGTGGGAAGTGAAGGAGGGGAATCTCGGGCTGACGATCAATTTAGGTGCGTTACCCTAGAAGGAAGCCTTGAGACCAGGCATTAAACCCTAAATGCGCGAGTAGCAAACCGCCACATTTAGTGATGGTAGAACTGTAGCATGGTTAAGCTAAACTCTGACGATATGGTACAACCCTCCTAGTCGGCTGATCGAATGCGGCTCGGAACCATTTTGCGCACGACAAAGTAACCAAAATTCAAAGTTGTACGACCTGTGGAAATTATCTGCAACACCGGTACTACGCGCGAGTTAAACGGAATCCTAGACTTAACGCAACTTCACTCACAGCTACCCAACCCCACAAAACAAGACAAAGGACAGACATTTCGCACAGGCACTTTTACAGGCCAGGATCAACGCAATTACAGCATATTCTAGCGTTTCTTTTATACTTCGATGGCGCCAATGGTTTGCGTAAGCAAACGCTGGAAGCAACTGAGTTGGTATTATGCAACTATGCCAACGAAACATGTTGAAAGATAAATGCTAGTAGCTACGGAGAGTTGATTGGAAATCTGAATGTTCCTTAGATAAAAATGTCTGAAGGTTTTGCGCCCGCGCTGATTTGCCGGAAGCGGGAGGGTTTTTGTGGTACAAAGCTAATCGAAACAGTTATATCTCACGAGTTGGAAGGTTGGTCGAAACACGTGCACTTGTCTGAATCGAGTCTAATTGCCTTCTGTGGTTTACGTTTGCGATCCTTACGGAGATGTTCGGTCACTATAACCTACCCCCTTTAAGTTTTGCACATACCGTTTTGGTTGCGGGTTTGCTCTGCATTCTTTCGGTCTTTTAACGCCTGCGCTTGGACCCGCAATTAGGACCGGCTTGGTTTGTCGTCGGCTGTGCAACTTCCGTAGGCCCCTTTTTTGCGCAGCGCTTTCGTATGTATCCAATTGCACGGGCAGCGGTATATGGGTACCTGACTAGGTTTGTTCATTGGGCGTTCCGCGTCGCGAACGACGTAGATTTTGGTGACCAAATTAAGCGTCGTCTCCAAAAGCGATATTAGATAGCGTACTAGCACGGTGCGCCGTCATGGTTAGTTTGATCCTGCGTGGATGACCTGCTCGATAGTCGCAAACGCATACCGGGGTTCCAGTGATGAATAAGTTATGCTTGGTGCAAATAATAGCTTGACTTGTTGGTTTTTGGTAGGGTTGTGCGCTTCCTTAGTGGTGTGTAGCCTGCAGCTTATCAGTGCTTCAGCCGGAGACTGGCATGCTGGATTTAGTGCGGACCATTAAGACAGCAGGAACTCTGGAAATCCTTCATCCGCGGCACCTACCCACGAGATTTCAAGCGCGCCCTTTTGAATGTGTCGACCTACTTGTTCGCTTGACCTCTGGACTGTGGAGATTCGGGCGGTAAGCGTAGGTGTTGGGTGCGATGCCGGCAACAATAGCCCGCGAACGTGTAAAATGTCCACTGGGTGCCATTGTTATAAATAAATATATATTTTATGCTCGATTATGCGTGGCACGCCAATTGAGGCATGATCAGGCACGTACAACTACAGACATTTTATGGTAACTGTAACAGTGACAGTAGCAAATTGTTCATGCGTCCATGCTTGGAACTAGACAATGATGAAAATGTGAAACAATAATTTGGATGTTGTAGGTTCGGGACCTGTGTGTTAGGACATAATCGGCCAGCCAGATATTGCAGTCATACCTCGGCTAATAATACAATGAGAATCTTGATTGATCCATTGGGGTGTACTTAGAGAGCATGCTCGAGAGATTGGACAATGCCGTGCGTTCGTGCGTAAGTAACGCGATGGTCAACGGTGATATCATAGAAGTCAAAAGACGACAGCACATGCATGAATTCGTAAAGAGTAGATGACCTTATATGCAGATGTAGAAGTTCAAGGGTAACGAACATATTTAGAATGAGGGCGCTAGTTGACCTGCCAATGTGAAGTTATGGACTGTGACTTTATTTGGTGGCTAGTCACGTTCGCTATGCTGCAGTATTGCTAAAAGGACATTCGTGGCTTTTTATAGGGCGAACGCTTGCCAGGCGAAAACCCACCACGTCATGAAACACTGCCGCCAATCCATTTAATGGCAAGTGGTAAATGGCTGTTTCTTGTTGCACGGTTGTTTGCCCCGTGATTTGTAGTCACGTTGCGTCCCCTATTTCTGCTGTCTGATGCGTAAGGCGAGTGTCTATTGCGTTCCTAGGTCCTCTACTGCGCCCATTGGTAGGTTGTAAACTAAATATTCTTTCTGAATATGATGTGTTGATCGTCTACAGAACCACGTGAATTCTCCAATGGATATACATTGAATTAGGTTGAAGTCTTGAAGGATAGGATATGGTTCCGAAGAAAGAATCGCAAATCCCCGCGATATGTAGTAAAATTGAGTGGAAATCTAGGAAACCACGGTCAATTGAGCGGTCAAAGCGGATCGAAGAGCTCAGAATGACCAATTGTTCAGACATTGTATAAATAAATAAATAAATAAATATTTTATTCTCGGCTATGCGAAGCACGCCAATTGAGACATGATCAGGGATGTACAGCTGTACAGACATTTTATGGCAAGTGTAATGACAACAGAAAATTGTTCATATGTCCATGCTTGGAACTGTGCAATGGTGAAGATGCGAAACGATTTGGTTGTAGTGGGATCGGGACCCATTTATTTGGACATAATCGCTCTGCCATATATTACAGTCGTACCTCGAAAAATAATAGATTGAGAATCCTGAATGATCCATTAGAAGATAATTGAAGCGCACGCCAAAATGATGGCGCTAATTGATCTGCCAGTGTGAAGTTATGGGCTGTGACTTTATTCGGTGGCGAGTCACATTCGCCACGTTGCAGTGTTGTTAAACGTATATTGGTGGCTTTTTATAAGGAGAACGCTTACCAAGCGAAAACCCACCACGTCATGAAACACTGCTGCCGATCCATTGAATGGCAAGTTGTAACTGGCTGTATCTTGTTGAACGTTTGTTTGCTCCGTTATTCGCAGTCAAGTTGTGTCCCATTTTTCTGCTGACTGATGCGTTAGGCGAGTGGCTATTTCGTGCCTGGGTCTAGTCCTGTGCCAGATCGGTAGGTCGGGAATTAAACATTCTTTCTGGATATGATGTGTTGCTGAACTGCAGAACCATGTGAATTCACTGAAGGATATACATTGAAATATGTTGAAGTCTTGAAGGATAGAATGTTTTGAAGAAGTAATCGCAGATCCCCCAGGGTATGTAGTGAAGTTGATTAGAAATATAGAAAAACCACGGCCGTTTGAGCGGTCAAAGCTGCTTGAAGATCTCAGAATGACCAATTTCTCAGGCTTTGTGTTGGCAGGAGAATTTGCCTTCCAAACTCGAAAGTCCTCCAGGAAAGAGATATGTGGAAGTTTGTCTTAGGCAAATCGAACCCAATGGTTCTAGCCTTGGAAGAATTGTATCAGTGCAAGATATCGAATGATTTGTCCGGTTAGTAAGTTGTGAAAGGGTTGATAAACTTTCGCTCACGTCCAAACGAAGGAACTGTGCCTTGTATTGTTGTCGCAATGGTGGACAATTCCTTTGGTGCGTGTCGCCGTACCTGTGACAAACTCGGGGAAAAAGGAAACGAACAGAGACAGCCACAAAGACAGAAGAAAGGAATGCAACTGGAATGCAGTCGATCAATTGCGGCGATGCCTTAACTATTGTATCCCTATACGTGTAATTGTTATTTAAATACTGCATATACACGTGTATCATAAGTGGCGAAATACGATGAGAATCGAGCAGAACACGGATCAGTAAATAATAAAAGACAAAGATGAAGCAGGAGTGTTTGGGGTTTCTAAAATAGGTATATGCTCAATCGGTGGGAACCAGTGAGAGGAGGACGAGGTGTGCAGATTAGGAGGGGAATAACTAAGAGAAATCACGAGCAGTAATGTTCGTGAGAAGAGAGTCACAGAGCGGTACGTCGACAGAGCATAGATCATTTAAATTTTAGACGTCCTAGAGGGGTCGGAAAGCAAAGGTGCGTTTAGGTGAGACAGGATAAGTCAGCAAGATGAAGCTAGACCGTCAAATTAAAGTGGGGATAACAGTAGTGAATGTCACGAGCAAAGAAAATTTGCGGGACTACAGAGGCTTTATAAAAAGCCCGTTAGCATGTCAAACGAGGATCTCAGGCTAATGGAACAGGGTGTGTTGCGACTGCACAGCCCAGAACACGTGCGTCCCGGATTTCTGGAAACAGTCAGAAAGTAGGAGACTGGTCAGACGAGGCTAGAGTAGAGCCAGGCCCAAAGAGTTATCCGTCCAATGGATAAAGGAAGGCAGATAGAGCGCGAAGATGAAATAATGTATCGGGAACGTGACACTTAAGAGGAAGTGGAAGAGCCTACAATGATCTCGAGGTGTTGCGAGCAGACCTTTTGACCTGTCGGTGGTTCAAAAGTATGGGCTCAGTTTTCGGAAAGCAGGAGACCATGGAGATGAGAGGAGGATATCGGCTCATAGAAAGAAAGCCGTATTATAAATGTCAGAAAGTTAACAGAACGTCAACAGGATAGAAGTGTTATGGATAAAAGCGGATATACTAGTGATGAATCATGAGCAGCAGTGCTTCTGCGTCTGCAGAGACTAGATCAGTTTGATCTCAGATGTCCGAGAGAGGTCGGAAGGCGGGTGGCCATATAGCCAGAACCAGATAAGTCAGACTGGAGTGTGAAAAATGGGCTCTATGGGTGAGAAGAGAAAGAAACATGCCAACGATATACTCCAGGTGCTGTGCGCAGACCGTTGGAGCTGCCGGTTTCTGTTCATTAGGGTCACGGTAGTCGGAAGGTAGAGATCGATGAGACGAGCCCAGAATGTCAGCTCGTAGGGTGAAAACCGTATTAGTAAAGTGAAGTCTAAGTGCTGACAGAGAGGATCAACAGAAATGGACACGTTAAGGAAAATAGGGGACATGATAATAAGGTTCAATCATGACCAGCGGTGGACTTGCAGTGAGGGTAACATACTTTCTTCGGCAGAGTCTAGATCATTAGATCATAGAAGTCCGAGAGATGTCAGAAGACAGGAGAGCATACAGTCAGAACCGGGTAAGTCAGAAAGCCGAAGCAAGGCCTCCAAAGTAAGGTGGGAATAAAGTAATGAGTATCATCAGAAAAGCAGTTTGGGAAGCAAGTAGCTATATGAAAAGGCAGTTGCATGTCGGGGACGGTCTCAGGATTAGGGGGACAAAGTACCAGGACAGCAAAGCCCAGATCGTTAACGTTTGGAATGTATGGAAGTAGTCAGAAAGCAGGAGACTGGTCAGACGCCGCTAGAATAGTGCCAGACCAGTGGAAAAATGAATGCAAACAGAATGGGAAATGGAAAAGGTTTTATTGGTGAGGGGCATACTAAACAATATTCCCGACGTGGTATTATCAGATCATTAGGCCTGCCGACCCCTGAGCATTAGGGTCACAGAAGTCGGAAGGTAGGTCGTTCAGACCAGGCTAGAAAGTCGGCTCATAAGGAGAAAGGCGTAACAGTAAGCCATGAATTTACTCGGAGAGAATCGGCAGAAATGGACACGTTGAGGATGACAGGGGACATGATAAATAAATAAATAAATATTTTATTCACGACTAAGCCAGGCACGCCAATGGAGGCATGGTAAGGATGAGTCACCACCAGCAACGTTCTTGAGGTAAGTGTAAAAAAGCGTTGCGTTGGCTATGACTAGAACAGTTAGATCGCAGAAGTCCGAGAGAGGCAGAAGAATGTGCCTTCCGAAATCAACAGGATTTCTCCAGGCAAGAGGTATTAGGAACATATAAATAAATAAATAAATAAATACTTAATTCTCGACTATGCGAGACACGCCCATGGAGGCATGATCAGATATGTACAACTGAACAAACATTTTATGGCAACTGTAACAGTGAGAGTAGAAAATCGTTCATATGTCCATGACTGGATCAGTACAATAAATAAATAAATAGTTTATTCTCAGTTTCATAGACACACCAACTTAGGCATGATCAAGGTTTGGAAACAGATGTGTATCAAGACGATACATCGGGTTCAATCTTGTGTAGTTGAAACGGTGTCGGGAAGAGTTGATGTGTGAGTCTAGTCGACTTGTCAGTATGTAGTTGTGGGCAGTGACTTTATTCAGTGGCATGTCACATCCGCCACGTTGCAGTGTTGTTAAGCGGACATTTGTAGCTTTTTATAGGGAGAACGCTTGCCAGGCAAAAACCCACCACGTCCTGCAACACTGCCGTAAAGCATTGTGAACATTAATGTTGAACTGGCAAAGCCGCTTGACGACCGGTTTTACCTTCGGTTTTTTGCAGAGTAATGGCTGCTAATTTCCTCTGTTATTTGGAGAGGTAATTTGCTCGGGGTCGCCATGATTTTTGAGGTCGGTGGAGGAGAGGGACGTTGCGATTATTCTTCTTGTTTTATGTCCAGGTGAGCAAAAGTTCGACTTTTCCGCTGTCCTGATTTTTCAGATGTATAATGTTTGGGAGTATGAGGATATGTCCATTCTCCATACTGGACAAGGGTTATGGTGGTTGTAGTTCGGTCCTTTCGGAGTTCTACCATGCTCCATGTAAGTCCTTGTGGGTTGTTACGTCCGTCTTGGGCCAAAACTGTTCCTCAGTCCAATCCCAGATCTCCAAGAAGTCCCGGACCTCAGAGAAAAGGGAAAGTGATTGACAACCGAGAGAAGACCGCAAGAACAGGCATGGAGTTGATCATTGTTAATGTCTTGTGTTACAACATTTGGGCTTGAGACGAAAGCATGTACACTGTGCAACAATAATTATGCTGTACAGGTCTTTTGGATATCCTATAGAAACATTAGCCGTATAGGTGGATTGCTATCGCCTGCGTAGAGACAAGAGCGTTGTACCAGTAAGTAAAGTACGAAGTATCCGTTTAGCATGAGCCAATAATTGTATGGGGATAGAGCGAAGAGAGTTAGAACATTGGTAGTGATTGTCAGGTGCATGAATAGCACGTAGTTAGCGTAATCCGAGAGGGAAGGCATAATAAGCGAAAAATAAAGAGGTTGCCGCGAGAGAGTCCTAAAGATCAATTGGTGGCATGGCAGCAGAGGGATTGGATGCAGATATTCTATAGGAATACAGGTTATTGAGATACGAAGTGGCTCCTAACAAGCACTGGATAATTGCATATGCATGGGGCCAATGGCCACTAGCTACTTCTGAACAGAGATGCCGAATTTACAACGACCGAGAAGAGGTGGTGGCACTAGGAGAGACTCAGTGGCCAGATGTAGCCATTCCAATCAGACACTTGGTCAATAGTGTATGCCTCAGGGTCGCCGAGTGTGTCAACAGGCCAGTAAAGGTAAGTGATAGGTCAACAGACCAGCTGAGCTGTGACGCAAACAATCAGAGAGAATGAACATTGTAAGAAGGGAGCGAGCTCCGGATATCCGCAAAGTTAAATGGAAGCTATGGCGACTAGCTGCTGCTAAGCAGAGATAGAAACTCTAGAAAAGAATGTATCAGTGGCTGGTGTAGCCATATCATTAAGACGTTTGAACACTACTGGATACCTACAGTTTTGATGAATAAATCAACATGCGAGCGAAGCTTAGAGAGACAGACGGCAGAAGAAAATGAAAAAATAGTGTTAGGCAACTTGAACCCAATTGTTCAAGCATCGGAAAAATTGCATCCGTGCAAGATAACGAATGAGTTTTCCGGTTGGTAAGTTATAAAAGTGTTTATAATCTTCCGCTCACGTCCAGCTAAAGAACTGTGTGCCCTGTATTTTTGTCGCAACGATAGACACTTCCTTGGGTGCGTGTCGCCGTACCTGTAATAAACTCGGGAAAAAAGGAAACAAACTGAGACAGCCACACAGACAGAAGAAATGAATACATTTAGAACGCGGTCCCTCAATTTCAACAAGGACTGTACTATTGTACCTATATACACGTAATTGTTAGTTAAATATTGCACATACACGTGTACCATAAGTGGCGAATCGTGCAGAACAAGGATCAATAAAGAATGAAAGATTGAAGCTGAAGCGAAGAGTGGTTAAGAGTCTTAATGCGCGTATGCCCACTCGGTGGGAACCGGCGAGATGAGGACGATGTGTGCAGGTACGTCTTGGACCCTAGACATCAAGAAGTCCATGCTGATTGTAATTTCGTTGTGGACGGCTTAGCGTGGATGATGCGGTTGGTGGATTAACTGTGCTGACTTTAGGCTATTTGGAATAAGCGTCGGCCACGACCAGTTCCGAACTGCCATCGATCGGACCAGCATAATCAATGTACACTCAATGCCACTGTTTTTCTGGCGGTCGCAATGGTACTGGTGGTTGGCGTTGTGGCAGCTTGGATGCTTGCTGACCTCTTGAGCAGCGGCATACGAAAGCTTGAATGTCGCCTTCAACGCCAGCTCAGTACATCCAACTGAGGACGATTGTCTCCATTCGGTTCATGCGGGGTGAGCTGAATAGCGTTGGCAGTGCACAGCATGCCGGAGGCAAGAATGAACGGAAACGCTGTCTGCCATCCCAAGGCGGGAATGAGCTACAAAACAAGAGTTCAGGCGTTGATGCAGTTGTTTTAGTTTTCCCTAACAGGCAGTGTTTGTCCAGCGCGTCTGAACGTAAGTGACGACTTTCGGCAGGACAGAGGCTTGAGCAGTTGCGCAATTTATTTCGACGGCAGTAAAGGGGAGCCTTCGGATAGCGTGCTAGAGTTGAGGACGAATATCATCCTTGACGGTACCTGCTGTGACCACCGTGTCTTCTTCTATAGGACGTTAGGAAATGTGGCAAAGGAGTGTAACGGCTTGACCGAAATCCTGAGCCGGACAGTATAGAATTTTGATATAGTAAGCAAGTAGGAGAATAAAACAATGCTTAAGCCGTCTAGCCAATTATGCAAAAATTCCCTTCTTTAAACAACAGATTAAAAGTAGTGGCTTATGCTCAGTTTATAGCGTGCACCGCCGGCCATACAGTATTTTTTGAAACTTGGTAATGGCAGACACGATGGACAGGACTTTCTCCACTAGCTGAGCATCATGCTCCGCATGCGTCAGCGTACGTGGGAAGTGCATAACCGCTTTTCCGGAACCATTTGGGAAGTGGCGGGAGAGAACTACTCCGATCCCATAAGCAGAGGCGTCAGCAGAGAGCAAAACTGGCAAGCTTGGGTCCTTATGGGTCAGCAGTAGCTCAAAACTCAGCGTGTCTTTCAGAGGAACTAAGGTTTTCTCTTATGCATGGGCCATTGTCAAGGAAAGCCGTTAAGCAACCTTCGGTTGAGCGGTGCCCGTACATAGCGTAGTGATGGTTAGAAAACACTGTAGCAGCGGATGAGGACAACGAAGTACCGCAGTCGTAACACATCTTTCCGAGACGTCATGGCCATTAGCATGGAAGACAAGGCGGAAATAAATGAGCGACCAAAGAAGGAATTCACATTTGTTAGCTCTCAGACGAAAGCCATACTCCTGTATCCTTACAAAGACAGAGACCGGACGTTCGCGCAGTTCTTCTGGCGTGCGGCCAATAAGGAGGCGATCCTCCAGGTACGCGGCCATACTCAGAACGCTGGGAATATTAGCGTCCATCGTCTTTTGCAACCTGGCTGTGGTGGCGTTGATAACAAACAGCAGTCTGGTTTACTGGAACAGACCACGGTGTGTGTAAATTTTTAGTAACGGTTGCGACTCAGAAGCAACTTTGATCTATAGGCAGGCATCTGCCAGGTCGACCTTGGCGAAGCATCTGTCACCATTGAGTCTCGCAAACAGTTCGGCTGGAGATGATAGTGGGTAGCAGTTTGGCTCCAGCGCAGCATTGAGGCCAGTAATGAAATCGACACGGATAAGGAGGACTTCAACCAGTTTCTTGATGGCAGCGATCGGGGATGCCCAGCAGAATTGGACGACGGTAACAGGACAACCATATCTACTAATCGTTTGAGTTCAGCATCGACCAAAGTGATGTCTGCATACGGGACCGGCCATTTTGAGCGGAATGACGGTTGGGCTCCAGGAGCGAGCTGTAAGGCGGCGCAAGTGCGTGCACAGCGGCCAAAACCATCCTAGAACACTTGAACGAATTATCTGGTGATGTCGTACGTTTGGTCAATTGTTACCGCCGGAGATATTTTGGTGCTGCAAATGACCCGAGTTGGTAGATCGGCCAAGCCGAGCTGCTCGAGCCAAGAAAGTCTAGATAGGTAGAGCTTTGCCTTCGTGCTGTAGCGGGCCCCGTTGAAGATGGGGTCTCGAAAGCAGACGCAGCACGGCTGTTGTCCAGTTAGCTGCACTCGGTCACCGCAGGCGGTGTTGGCAGATTGAAAGGCTAAGTTGAGTAGTGGTCTTCCAAAGGATACCCGGAGTATTTCGGAATTGAGCGTGACGTTCGAAGCAGTGTCTAATGGCAGTCAAACAGACTGTCCTTGAGCAAGACGTCGACGAATTTCTGCGGTTAGCGTTGACCTGTTAGGTGACCAGCAATCTCATGAAGCTGCCGGCCTGGCCTGTTATGAGCGCACGTCGCGATCGTGACCTCTTTTTACTAAGCTAGTTTGGAACCCTGGGATTGTGTGGAGCTGCTGGTGGGTCCAGCCCAGGTTTGACCCAATTGCGCGTAGTAGGATTGCACTAGTCATTACGGTGCCCTACCCTGCCAATACGCTGACATCGGAGCAGGCGTAAGTTGCAGTCTCGGTGGAAGTGCCAGGCACCGCAGGATCGACACGGATGGGTGGGGACTTAGCTCTATCGGTTTGGGTAGGCAGCATAGAAGGTTGCATGATTGGTGCTGAGACTGCCTTGACCGTGCCGGGTGCGGGAGGATACTAAATAATCCCGGAGTCAGGTTACAGCTTGATTAACCTTTGACACTCATCGACCAAGTTCTGAAGCATAATGGCGTTGTCCTGTTGCAACTTGGACGGAAGGCGCGTTCGGGTGTCCGCATCGTGGCCAGCCTGGAGGCCATACATGAAATCAAAGCACACCGACTGGTCTTCTGTAAAGGCGCCAAGTTGGTATCTTTCGCATTCCGTGATTGACGGTGCCCGCATACGTGATTTAATCATCGACATTCAGCTTGGCTAGCCCCAGACATTGGAACCGGGTTTTGAACAGTGAGGACTGCCAAAATTCCGCCACAAGGTGCTGACCGTCTTCACAACGCTAAAATAGCGGGGTCCTTTGGCAAGGTTAAGTTGATACACCGTTGGTGCTTGACTGTGCTCAATTTTCGCGGACGCAGCCGGACCTTTCACGAGTCATCCTGGCAAGCAAGCTCAACGATGATATGTCCTCGTACCACTTATACCAAGCATCGAAGGTGACATGAGCTCAAGATTATACCGAATCTTCGAAAGCCTGTCAGAGATATTGCCAACCGCTTGATAGTTTTCAGCGGAAGCTGCCTAAATGGAACAACGAAAAAGCGTTTCAGTTGTGGCAGACCGCAAATTGAGGCGTTGTTTAAACAACAAAATAAAATCAGTTTACGCAATCTACTTGGTTCGAAGCAACCTATCGCCACTTAGTTATGTCACTTGGTTACGCACACCCTGACGACCTGGTATCATCCTTCCTAGTCGGCTGATCGAATGCGGCTCGGAACCATTTTGCGCACGACAAAGTAACCAAAATTCAAAGTTGTACGACCTGTGGAAATTAGCTGCAACATCGGTACTACGCGCGAGTTAAACGGAATCCTAGACTTAACGCAACTTCACTCACAGCTACCCAACCCCACAAAACAAGACAAAGGACAGACATTTCGCACAGGCACTTTTACAGGCCAGGATCAACGCAATTACAGCATATTCTAGCGTTTCTTTTATACTTTGATGGCGCCAATGGTTTGCGTAAGCAAACGCTGGAAGCAACTGAGTTGGTATTATGCAACTATGCCAACGAAACATGTTGAAAGATAAATGCTAGTAGCTACGGAGAGTTGATTGGAAATCTGAATGTTCCTTAGATAAAAATGTCTGAAGGTTTTGCGCCCGCGCTGATTTGCCGGAAGCGGGAGGGTTTTTTGTAGTACAAAGCTAATCGAAACAGTTATATTTCACGAGTAGGAAGGTTGATCGAAACACGTGCACTTGTCTGGGTGGAGTCTAATTGCCTTCTGTGGATTAAGTTTACGATCCCTAATGAGACTTTCGGCCCCCATAACAAGTTTCTAGTTTAAAAATTTCATTGATAACTAGATACGATAATATGTGGATGAGCTCTATGAGATTTCGTCTGAAAGTGACGAGCACAAATTGTCTGGGTCAACTTGTGCAAAGTTCTCAGGGGTCGGCTCCCTCCGTCGTTTCTGGGAGTGGCTGGTTACACACGCAATAAACTGGACTACAACGCGATGCAACGCTTCAACGTAAACTTGAGCCGATCCCATGGCGCCAAGACCGACGGTAGGCAAAGAATTAAGGTTGGACGGACGAGTGAGGAAGCTTCTGCGACGGGACTTTCCGTAACTGCAGCATGACTTATGTCATCTGTGAACTGCGTGACAAGGTCTAATAATATGTATTGCGTTAGTATTCCTAATTCATAATTGTGCTTACTGTAAGAAGGCACAAACGGCTGGCACATGGGGAATTGTATTCTGACACTGCATTAATGCAGTTGACATAAAAGGTACAGCTAGCTAATAGAAACAAAAATAAATAGATAGGTAGTATCGATCCATGTGACCAGTTGGTTAGATCACATAGCGCGATGGTGTGGCCGGTTGGTCGGCGCCAAAATTTGCGGCCGTAACATAGTTTTAAGAGGCAGATGAACACGTTTTTGTACGTAACGTGCTATTGGCTTGGGTAAACTAGTTTATTTCCAAATAACGATTTACTGGTTAGTTTCATCCTTTTAACCTTCGTCAAGCACAACATGCTCTTCTATAACTACTCCTTCAGTGCAGGTTGCGGGGGCGGATGATGCCATTGTGTCTACGTACTGTTTTCACTTTCCAGTTTTATGTTTCTAAACTTGTAGGCACGGTTCTTGACTACAATACATGCTCATGTGGTTGCCATGCACCCACCTCTTTTTGCTACAAAACCGTGGGGCTTAGCTGGTGCGTGCCCACTCTGATGCATGCGCTGTTGTTGGCAACACCTGGTCTGAAGCGGGTCTAACAAATAGGTCTAGCCTCTTTCGTGTCCTACGCACAAGCATAGCCTTTTCCGATGAACTTCAGCAGTGTGATACAATACTGACCGCAATGCAGTCCATGTTCACTTAATCGCTCAACAATGAGCGGCTTCTGCTATGTAGTCAATACAGCTCTTACATGCGTCCACCTGGCTTCCTTTTGACACCGTAGCCTTCCACCCTCGGTGGTTCACCCAATCTTTGAGGCGCCAACACGTCGCCCTATTTTACAACTGGCGCTTTGTTTGTAGTACTAGTTATTCCATCCAATTTTCGCACTGACTACAACCTTTCATTTTTCACTGTAACTCTCAGCAGCTTAACTGACTGCTCGGCAGTCCATGTTCGCTTGTCCACGTATTATAGAGCGACTTCTGCTACGTAGTCAATCCGGCTCATCCTTACTGTTCCATGCGTCCATCTGGCCTACTACCAAAACCGTAAAAATACTCCTTTGAGTGGTTCACTTTATTTACTGTAACGACAATGCGCCAGGCCATTTCGCAATGGCGGGTTCATAGTATTGTATGTTCCACAACCCAACCTCCGTTTCAGCTACGGCCTTTCTTTTCTCACTATAACCCGCCTTCGCTTAACTGACTGCTCGGAAGTCCATGTTCCCTTAAGCTCTCAGCAACAAACGGCTTCTTCTACTTAGTTAAACCGGCTCTTGCCCTCATTGTTAAATGCTTTCACTAGGCTTGCTTTTGACACCGTAGCATTCCACCCTCAAATGGATCACCTAAACTACTGAAGCGCCGATGCGTCAGATTGTTCCACAATTGCTGATTCATAGGTTGACTTTCTGCGGTTTATTCACTATCCGATCGCCACAGGTTTTCGAATAGTCTTCTTTCTTCCCACACATTAGTCCCAGCCATTTTAGCTAAGGCCTCAGCGACTGAATACTGGAGCCGTGCTCTAGATCTTCCTGTACATCACAGTAATTTACCCTTTGGGCCGTGCTTTTTGTGGTATAATCAAGAAGCATTCTCAGCGTAATTATCTGCACACTCCACACCATCCTGTCTCAAGTATAAATGGCTTATGTTAGTAGTTTTATACTGCTCGGTTCTCTGATTGTCCTTTCAGTCTTCCCTCAACCAGTTCCTCTCTTTCCCATTTCTTTGAGGTAGTAAACTTATTGAGATAGAGGAATAGACTGAGGAACTGCCTCCGTCTGCGATGGGACAAACTAACCTACAAAGACTTACCTTGTCCATAGCCTTATACAAAAACCCACCAATTGCACCCAACGCAAAGACTGGTGTCCAGTGAGGATAGCTGGACACGAATTCGTCACACTTTAGCCAGTATGCAAAAGCAAAGAAAGTGTGACCCCGATTCTCTGGAGATTCAGCTTACCTGCACATTATTCACCCTGCTCGACTGGCCACAACCTCTATGGCAGGCTCTGACTGAGCTGTCTGATCAGCCAATAGAGCGATCTTTTGACTACGAATAACGGTAAACAAATGGTTGATAAGAGGCGTGGCCCGATGTACCTGGTCATGCAGTTCAATCGACGACAGTGTTCCAAGAAGTTGTGGGTTTTCGCCTGGCAAGAGTGCTCCCTATAAAATGCCGCAAATATCCGTTTATCAACACTGCGACGTGGCGGATGTGACTCGCCACTAAATAAAGCCGCCGTCTACAATTACATGCTGACACGTTGACTATAGAAACTTTTTCGATATTTTATTGACACGTACAAATAGGTACTCACCGTCTTCGCACACTGTCATCACTTTACTTACTGTGCTTTCCCTGTTTATTCTACGCACACTTGAATCCAGTTCATCGTCACCAAAATAACGTTTTTACTGTTCATGAGTACGTTTTACTTTGCTTCAAATTGCATTACCTTTTGCTACAGCCAAAGTCGTGCATTATAATGTAGTTGTTGAATAACGTAATTGCTTCTAAAGTTTGCTCATGCCTGAGTTGCCGTGTTCTGATGAATTCGTGGATAAAATATTCATTTAGTCATTTAAATCGGTCACGGTTGGTGCGCAAAGAGCCACGACGTAGTTTTAGGGGATCAGCCTTCGCGGTTTGTACGGCTCTTTACCTTAACCTATTTGATGTTGGATGGTACTGTGTAAAGGTCATGTGCTGGATGTCATTAACTTGCAGATATAACTTGAAGGGAGCAGTAGTAAACCGCGGCCCGTTACCTGTGACTAACGCTTTTGCTATGCGGTGCATGGACAGAGTACAACGTAACTCATTGGCTGCCACGCCTTTGTGCCGAGTAATGGTAGTCTCTGTGTTGCTGGGTCGCAGCTACAAAACAAAGCGAGGAGTGCTTTGCTTACGCAGCTAGAAAGCTTTCAGATGCCGAACAAACTTATTCGGTCAAGGAGCAAGAAGCTCAAGGTTGTATGTGTGATTGTAAATAATGGCATCTTTTCCAGTTCGGTCGCCGTCGCAATCTACGAACTGATCACTCCTCCAATACAGTGGTAACTAGCAGTGGCTACAAAGGAGCACGTCAAATGCAGATCGATCCTAGGTAGATCAGAAGCCTCAACTACGATTTTTAAATTGTGTGCATGGCCGGGTTCGCAAAACCTTTTCTGCCAGATTGTTACACATATGCGTGCGGATAAAGGATGACAAGGGGAGACTCTTAGGTAGTATAAATCTCCAGTTTTGGCTTCTAACTAACGGCCTTCACTATACAGGTGCTACGAGTGGAAAGGGGCAATGATCTTTTACTACATCAACTGAGCGCGTTGGTGCAGAAAGGACTGCCGAAAGCAACAAGCTCTCCGGTGAGGTCCTTCCATATTATGCAATTTGAAATGAACTGTCAGAGCTAGCTCCTTGTCTGAGGTGGGAGTGGGTGTTTATAGCTCTACGTCAGTGGGTAGACCAATGTATTGCGTATGCACATGAGAGAAATGGGTAGCGTTTAGACCAAAAGCTAACGAAATACCACCTTTGGTGGCCACGAACGACATCTAGCCTTGAAACATTTGTGCTTAACCGTAACTCTTGTCGCCTAGCGGACAACAGTTCGGTACGAGTGGGTGCCCTCTTACAGCCTTCTACTTGCCTGATGTAGCCTTGGGCTATGATTGCCATTACAAGTTGGATTATTTTTCCCCCGCACCTACGAATGGGATTGGTCAAGTTGTAGCTATATGTTTTTACAGTAAGTGACTTAAGTCCACATGTACGAGCAGGTGTTGGCTTAAACAGTTGTTCAGTTGTTTCATGCTACCGGAAGAAATATTCACGGACCTTGGGCCACCATTTTGTAGTCCCGAGTTCGCTGTTTTCCCCCAGTGCCATAACATAAAAGCTGCTATTACTAGCTTTAACCATTTTGCTGCCGCTGACATGTTAGAGAGGCTAAACCGAGCCCTCGAAAAAGCCATACTGGTTATACAGTTAGAAGCGTCAGGTTAGGAAAAGGTTGTCTTGCCGCTGTACTTTCTTACGGGACTAGTGCTCACAGGGCAACCGGAAGAAAACCAACGGATCTGATGTTAGGAAGTTCATTAGACATCATTTCTAAATGCAGCACACTACTTGTCATCTGAGACGTGCAGAGGTCTTAAACCACATACCACATTAACACAATTCTTACGACATATCGTCAACTTGCATGCAGCATGAAGCTAAGGCTCGCGTTAAAAGACGGGCTCAGTCTGAAATCACCCCAGCTCTAACGCATCATTGCTAATCACCTAGAGTAGGAGCACAGATCTATTGATTAGAAAACGGCAATGATGCCAACGCACGTTGAATGCACACTGCTAATAGACCAGCCATTCAGTCTCAAACTAGGCGTGAAAAATAGGCCAAACCGCACCGCGCGATGTAGCACTGCATCGGTGTCCGTACGGACACTTACTTAACCATATATAGGCAAAGCCTCCGACACCCTGCTGTAATAAGTCGACTAGTTCCTTCGTAATCACAATTTTCAAGGGTGTCTCGCGATCGGACTGCGTCAACCATGGAGGAATAAGTCTGCTCTCCATCACCTCAGAGTTGCTTGCCTCTGTTACTCTTCACAGACTGACTGTCACTCGTGGAAGGTAACTTAGTGAAAAGCAGGCCAAATCTCCTCAAAGTCGTGGCTGCGGTGACCACCTCTTCCCTTTGCGTCACTTCTTGGAGCACCGCCACATATTTATAGTCGACCCACTGTTCTCGTGTTCCTCGATATCGAAGGTGCATTCGATTCGGTGGATAGACGTGCCCTTTGGGCCTGTCTACTCAGGAAGGGTGTACCTTATAAATATGTAAATATTATCCGGGCATTATACGCGCGTAGCTCAGGCAAGCTGTCCTCGCCCTTTAATACCTCCAGCGGTGTGAGACATGGATGCTTGCTGTCACCTTTACCCTTCAACTTTGCTGTTGCTGAAGTCGTGCAAAACGCGTTTACTGGACACGAATCGGAAGATGTGGATCTGCTCCCGGGCGTACTACTTTATGACTGAGAATATGCTGATGATGTTGCCCTAATCTGTGACAGCTTACAAACGCGCCAAGCGGCAATGCACAGCTTAGCACTGGCTGTCCGTCACTTCGAGCTTTGCTTCGCACCTTCGAAGTGCAAAGCGTTCCTCCAAGATTGGTCTGCACCGCCTCCTACGCTGACTTGGTGGGGAGCAGCTAGAAGCCGTTCAAAAATTCAACTACCTGGGAAGTCGTATCAGCGTCCGTGGAATTAAAGATGAGCTCATGAACCGTGCAGCAAAAGCTGGGGGCGGTATTGCTAAACTTCGCCACTTATGGCGCCGGCGCGACATCACAATTGCCCTGTAGGGTAGAGTCCACAATGCAGCGGTACGTTCGACCATACGGTAGGGTTGTGAAATCTGGCCTCTTATAGCAGCGGACCTGAAATGGCTAGTTACGTTCGACCACCGGTGCCTTCGCAATTTAGCTCACACCTGGTGGGAACACCGCGTGAGCAGCGAGCGTGTTTGAAGTATTGTTTAGTGCACAGGAAAAAGAACTGAACCACTCGGCACCGTTCTTTCACGCACCAGGCTCCGATGGCGCGGCCACCTGTTACGCATGCCAGCCCAACGACGCCCGCGAATTTCATTGTTTGCGGGCCAAGGGTGGGGGTGGAAAAGTGGGGGTGGCCAAGCGATTACTTGGTCGAGAGGGATGAAGGCCCTCACTTCTGAGCTGGCTGCCCTTGGAGCGTCTTTGCTGCCTGGTCGGGATCCGAAAGGCGATGAACACGTTTGGCTGGATACACTTGTTGGTATGGCTAGAAGCGGACCTCAGCGGCGTTCATGCTGTGAGTTGCTTTATTCCACCCCATCCCTCTTAGCCTCTCCACCGACCACGATCTCATTATTTCGCCTTATATAATTTTGCACAGCAATTTTTTGATGCACAGTAGCCGGCTGGTAGCTTACCGGAACGATACATATCCGTTACCGGTAGCTCAGTCGGCTTGCACCAGTTGAATTTCTTTCTTCTTCTTTTTCTATGTATTGCGGCACAGCAGTTGTAGTGTTTCTCACCACTAGCTAACGTGTATAATGGTTTGATGTTGATACTGCTGTCACCATGAAACTAGTCTTTCCGGTCGACCAGATCTACAAAGCCTGTCGGTCGATACTAGCCTGGGTGCCGCCGTTCTCCAAAAAGAGGTGGTTTCTGTGGCAAATACATAAGGTTGCTCCTACTAACTGGTTTTATTGTCCGGGTGCAACGCAGCAACTCCCTCTCAACTGTTGTGTAAAATTTGGGTGGTTAACATTGCTTATACTGTGAGTTTTACTGGGATTTCTGCACTAAATACCGTTGCACCTGCACTTTTCCCTTGCATTACTAATACAACAACCGGAGTAATGGAACTCTAAAATTATACTAATGCAATAGTACATGGTTATTTCAGGCATCCGTTGAAACAAAAGCTTTAGTGTTTTACAGGTAACATGTGCCTAAATATGTAGCTGTACGTACTTAGCCATAGGAATACATGCATGTGCTGCCTCTGGTCATTTTCTTAAACTAACATTCAGCTTTCTGTTGGATTTCAAGCACTTCCACGCTGGCACTAGCTGTGTACCCTGATGTTCACTTATCATTTTCCTATTTCCACGGCTTATGATTTTGGCCGTGATCAGTCACGCAACTGCTAAAGCTTTAGTACTTAATTTAACCTTTTACAGCACCCACGGATTCTGATCACTGCCATCGATTTGCCACCAGCTTGACACCGAATTCCCGTCACCTAAGTTGTTTCTGCTGCTTCAGCTTCCAACCTTGTGAGACTAAGTAGTCCGCGTGACGCAACACCGCATCCGTATCCGTTCTGACACCTACCCATTGATATAGCGAAACCTCCGACACCGTTTTAATAAGGCAACTAGCTCAACTACTGAACGTGAACACCGGAGTAGGTATTACCTCTCTTCTGCTGGTCCAACAGAACGCGTTACTCACAACGCACGGCGCGGAGCATCTGTCTTATAACTTCTGATGTTCACTTCCCATTAACTTATTTCCGCGGCTTATGACCTTGGTCGTAAATGGCAGCTCAGTCTGCTACTAGATTCGTCACTTAACTTACCCATGAGGTCTTCAACTCACAACCGCGTTAGAGTTAATGACCTCGCGCAACCCTGCGCCGAAGCCGCGGAAGTACGGACATAACCTTATACTGTATAGCGTATAGCCCCCGACGATGCTTTACTGAAGCGTCCGGCCCAACTACTGGCCATGCGCTGCTCAAACGACATAAGCTCTTTGCTTCCTGTCATTCAGAACGACTTGCCTATAACGCGCTAATCAGTGCACTAGTCACGTTGCTTCTGACGTTAACTTTCTGATTACTTACTTACTGACCTGCTTTATTGTACCCGAGTGCGTCTTCACTGTATGCAGGCCATCCACCTCACCTTGCATCGCGTTTTCCAGTCATTTATTTACATGAGTAACCCATCCTGTAAAATATATAAATACAAAGCAAGTATGCATGGAGTTTCCATCTCTCAGCACTTAGTTGCCTTCTGCTCATTTCTTCGTGTGCATTTTCATTGCATTTCTCCTCAGCTGTCTCTTGTCCCTTGCAACACTTACCAAGTTACCAGATACCTCCACTGGAATTGACTAATTCTTCAGCAAGTGGATGGTCCATGATTAGCGACTCACTTACGTACTTACTTAATAAAGACGTCTCGCTACAGTGAACAGGATTGAAACCCAGTTCGACCTAAGGACATCACAGTATTCACCTGAGGACGAAAATGACAGGCAGACAACTGCGATTAACAACACAAATTTTGGCTAAATGCATGAATATCTGTTACCTGAGACAACCGATTATATTACATTTCGTAAGTGCCAACCTTTTTGCGTTTGCATTATTATTCGGTTTTAAAGCTACATTAACTGTAAGGCAAAACAGTCAGCATAACTTTACATCGTTTCCCAGAAAACTCACGCCTATTGTCATGATCAAACTTTGCTAAAATTTGATCGTCACTTATTTGTTTTACATATTTGGTCAGGACGTTTTGGCGTGCCACTTGCAAACTCAAGTATATACCTTTCTTTATTTGAGCACTAGTTGGCCGTTTAATAAAAATGTGAAAGCAAACGGTTTAACATCGGGTGCTGGCATGCGCGCATGCCACTTGACCGGAACGCCAGGGAGCGCGCACGGTGAAGCACCAACCTGGTCGGGATAAGACCTGGCGTGCTACAGCATGGATATTGCAGCGCTGAGCGGGACCCAGCTTGTTGCACAAGGCGTTGCGTAAAGCAGGTGCCGGCTATACCATCTACTTGGTGAGAAACTCCACCTCATCACCGCGTAACCAGAGAATCTGAGTTGCACTATGCAATCGTCTAAATGTCCAGCTGGTGGATGACCCAGCTGGCATCAGCGCGCAACTTATGACGGCTCGCTTACAACTCTGAAGAGGTAAGTTTGCCACGTTTATAAGCAAGTACTGTCCGAAGGTGTCTTATCCTGCTGACAAGAGCGATCAGCTCTAGACTCAGTTACCCTCAGAAATGCGGTCTGTACGGAGAAAAGGCGGACTATTTACGCTGGGTGATTTCAACGCTCGCGTTGGGCTTGATGTATCGACGTGGACAGAGGACATCCGTCTGCCTGGTATCGGTTCAGCGAATGCGAACAGTGACAGACTGTTCTCACTGTGTGCCATGCTTGGCCTGGCGATCAATAACACTAGGTTTGCATTGAGTGCTCGTTATATAGCAAGCTGGACGCACTCACCGAGTGCTGACGTCCACCTGCTCCACTATATCATCGTACATCAGCGTAACATGCGTGAAGTGCGCACGGCACGTGTACTGCGTGGAGCTTAGTGTAACACTGATCACACCTTGCCATGTCATGGCCTTATGTTTCGTCCACCTTGTATGTAGATTATCCCTGGTACCAGATCCTTCATATGTTTGGCGTCAGTATCTGATGGATACGTTACCCACATCGCCAGTGTGGAACGCCATCAATTTTAGGCATCTGGAAGCTTATCCATTACGGAAGCTTTTTTGTTCCGTACCTTCCACTGGTTTGAAAACTTGGGTTCAAACACTATTACCCCCGGAACATCACCTAAAAGCTTTGTATCACGGCAAGTCCTCAACATACTTGCAAAGCCATGGCGTTACGCTCCCTTCAACAGCCAGTGGATACTTTCTTCTGCAAGCCTTTTGATCCGTATCCTCTGGGGGCTGAACAAGTTGGATCCACGCATGGGCACTTGCGGAACACCTCCTAAAAACATTTGCATCTCCCTGCAATCGTTCAACCCACCCGTGATTCCATGGCATTATTCTCCGTCCACCGCGCCAATAGATTATTTCGTGTTGGTTCAAAATCCTTATGAAATTAATGGTAGCATACCATAGATACTCACCCACCTAGCCGGTGTGGTATGCAGATTTTATAACTTTTGTATCTATATTGGTTGTAGTCTATAGTACTGCGCTCATCCACACCTGATTCCAAACACAACAGCAAGCTCCTCGCCCGTGCAAAACATTCTCTCTATGCAGGCGTTCCACAGTTGCGATGGTTAACTCTCGTGGACCTGCTAGTGACCCGTAGGTTATTTGCTCGGACAATGCTACTGTTTATGATTTGAGTTCCATAATGACCTGCATAACGTCGCACACCCAGTTACACGGCCTATCACCGAACGGTACCGCCGGCATCAATAGCTACTGGTGAATACTAGCTAAGCTTTCCACTGAGCCAATGGAAAATCGGGTGTACCGTGACTGCGACTAGCCGTTTGGAAAATCCATCTTACACACATCATAAGTAGCTCACGTCATTTAAAATATGGTCATCAGCAGTAAGTTAGGGTGTGGCGGGTTTTTGTTTGGTAAGCGTTCTTCCTATATATAGCCACAGATATCGGTTTAAAGACACTGCGACGAGGCGAATGGGACTGGCCAACGAAAAAATGCCCACTGCTTCACATGGAGAATGATCACAACATACGCTAGTTGCATGCACAACGTGTTTAGAAAACACTCTCGGACTTCTACGCTTAAGTAAAAGCGAGAATCAATCTCCGGAAACATTGGAACCCACACTCAGCATTTCCCTAACGAAAACCCTAGGTAATCTTACAGCACTTCAGCGGAACATTTCTCTTTTACACTAAAGGAGCAAGCCCTTCATCATTCTTATGTAAAATTATGCACAATTTTTAAGCCATGTATTTTGCCTACACGGATTTCTGTCGTGTGGTTACACACACTTTTAGTGTTTCGGTGGCTCTCTTAATCACTTGACCACGCCTGTACTGGCAGGTCTCGTTTAGCCGAGAATTTACCATTTCATTTTTTGTTATAACAGTGTGAACGAAACTGTACATATATTTTTGTAAATCTATGTATTGCACTACTGCCTTGAATCGCGAAATAACAACCTTATTTCTCTATGAACCATGACGAAGAGGTTAAAGCTGCAGGAGCGGTGACTTCACGCCTGTGTGCTGGGGAATACATAGTCACATTAGGCGGCGTGTTGCACCACATTTGCCACCAAGTAACAGCCGCTGTTGAGGAGAATACTGAAGGCTGAAACTATGACCATCCCGATTGGTTTGCTGAAGACAGTGCGACGATTGGCGGTTGGTGGCTGGGAGTATTGTGGCACATACTTCAATGGTGGCAGACACCTGTGACTTGTGAAAGAAAGGTTAGTTTCGCAGAGGTCGACGGAAACTAAGGCGAGAGCTCCGTCGCTTTCAAACTGCACGAAGGACGGAGAAGGCGAAGCAGATGGAATGCTACGCCGTACGCCACCAGTGTAAAGGATTCGTCGACTCTAGTAAGCTGAAGTATGGACCTTGGTAGGAGCCGCTGAGGACGCTGCTCCGTGGTAGCTCAGACGCTGCTTGCATGCAGACTGAAAACCTAAGGCAGATATGGCGCAACCACTTTGACTGTTTCCACTGCAACCGTTCCACTATTGCCTGGTCTAATTTGGACGGCCTGAAACAGCATGAACTGGTGGTAAGACGGGAGGGTACCGACACTGGATTAGACGCATTTGTTTCGCTGCAAAATAGGCCGCGTATCAGTGCAGACGTGCACCCGTCAAAAGTGTTGTAACACGGCGGGCCCGCGTTAGTAACTTCGCTGCATCCATTGGTGTAAAGCATGTGGAATAAAGAAGGAGGAGCCTCCTAAGCTACAGGATACACTTGGGTTACCATTGTGCAAAAGCAAGGGAAGCAAGTAATGTGCCACTAGTTATCGTGGTAGTAACACGTTGTGTGGTGTAGCCAAGGTTATTGCTCAAGGTCTACTCAAACGCCTCGTCAGTCAGAATGTAGAACCAAAGACCGCGAAAAGGCAAAGTGGCTTCCTTCCTGGTCCAAACACCATTGATATACATAAATAAATAAATGGTTTATTCTCGAATGTATCGAGGCACACCAAACCAGGCATGATATGGTGTTTGAAACTCGTTACATGCAAAAGAAATTCCGTAAGCGACACCATACGTAGCACTCTCAGTTTGTTGACTCCAATTAAGCGGTAGGGACGCTGAACCGCGAGGCATTTTAGCTGATGTTGGGTAAGTTTGGTTATCCGAGTTACTGTATTTAATTTAATGGCTTCACAGCTTTATGCGGACGGTTTCTGATTAGACAGACATCGGATATCTTTGCAGTTGTCTCTAGGGCGAAGTAACATTGGGTCTTAGCTCCTGCTCTAATTCATGTGTATCTACATGCTATTAGGGATACCGCATTTGATTCGGCTTCTGCCTTCGGTGTTCGTGTAGAGCACCGTATATCTAGAGGCTTGTTGAACACCCGACGCGAATCAACTATCCCTATGCCGCTGTATGTTAAAAACTTGCTTTTTGCCAACAGCGTGGATAAGTTACGGCCCAGGACGTGTTCTGGCATCGACAGCGGTTAACTTCAGGTTCAACACTCAAGAAAACTATCGCTATTTTAGCCATCCCGGAGGTGCAAGCTGCGGTGTCGCCGCACAACAGCGTTTGTGCTAAACCACTGGAAAACGCTACCACTTCTCCTACTTTCAGAAGGTGGTTTCAAATGCGTAACAAAAATACAGTTAGTTTCGCCCCCATGTATTAAAGGCTGGGCCAATCGGGAAGCTGAAGTATTGGGTATGGAACAACTACCAGATACCCAGTGGCACAAAACCGATGGTGCAAAAATCTATGGCTCTGTCCGTTTTTCTATGCAGTAGCGAAACATAGACGTACCGGCAGGTGGTTTTATTAACAGTATCTGTGACAGTTTCTGCGCACTACTTGCGCCACAATGTTTCAGACACAGTGTTGTGCCAATCTGGTATGTATGTAGTGGACCGCATACCTTTGTTGAGACACTGAGGTGGCGCGGTCATGTGTGTCCTTTGGACTAGACGCGGAGACCGAAGCAGTTATGATATGGTCAGCTGAGTTTAGGGTAGTGGCGTGTAGCAAGCTAGAGCTACGTTGTCACGACATGCTCAAGGTGAGCCTATCAATTACTGATGTTATTTTTAGGTGTCTGGAATCGAAAGCGGTTGAGCAACGTGCTTGGCGCGATCTGATCTTGAAGGTGGTTACCGAGGTGCAGGAGAAAGCTCTCGTGCATACGACAAAAAGCGATGTTTGCGAAGGCGGCAGGTGCCGATAGAAAGTACTCTATCGGCGTCGAGTGCATGGTGCTGTAACGCATGTGGTCGCGAGTGCCGGATTCAAGCAGGTTTAGTGCGCCGCACTAGACCATTATCTAAATGACAGTGGGTTCTGGTAAGGACGTAAGCCGAATGGGTGCCGCGTTGGCGGGTACGCTGTATACGTTCCCATTCGCTTTAATAACCACGGGCTTGCGTGCCGTCTCTGTACATTTGGTGGTTGGTTAGCTGGTTTATCTTAATGCTTACCTACCTCAGTTTATTCGCTACCTAAGTAATTTTTTATTAACTAGCACGCGCCACTTAAGCTGCTTGTGGTTAACCTCAATACCTTTCTCCATTTCGTGGTATTTTTAAACTCTTCTGACAAATTGACCTTATCGCGGATTTGCTGAAAACAACTTTATTTCTTATGTTCATATGCCTATGAGTAAGATCGGCACACCCTCTGCTTTATTCGATATAATATATTAGATATTGTCATTCCAGTAAATGGCTGTTACGTGACCTCTCAGGTGTTACTGCGCTTGGTGTCTATGTTGACAATGTGGAAGGCTAGCCGACCAACCTACTCGGGTTGCTTGCTGGAGGGTTCGGGTCCACACCGCTCCAAAAAAATTTCGGCGGCAGTGTTCTAGGACATAGCGAGATTCTGCCTGGCAAGCGTGCTCTTAAGAAAAGCCGCAAGTATCTGTTTAACAACACTGTGACCGTGCGTATGTGACTCGCCTCCAACTAAAGTTACCTCAGGGCTTACCCAGAAAACTGCATCAGGTCCACAGACATCAAGCAACCAGTTAGCACTAGCAACACCTACAAACACGAGTAAAGGTGCAGAAACACATCTACAGATATCATAAACAGAGCTAAACACCCCTATGTACACACCTACGTAAATTCAGTTATCAATATGTGACAATCCTATTGTTCCCTATAAAAAGCCATAAAGAAATAAAAATAATTTTATTCCCGTCGAAATGAGTCACGCCACAACAGGCGCGATCAGTTGGCTGAAAAAGCTGCGGAAATACTAAAAGCGTGTGTATACCACACGACAGATATACCTGTTGGCAAAATACATGGCTCGGAAATTTTACATGCTTTTACCTTGGAATAATGTAGGGATCAGGGCATGGTCTTTGGTGTGAAATAGAAGTGTGGCGCTGAATGACTCTAAGACCACCGGGTGTTCCTGTTAAGGAAAGGTTGGGTGGGGGTTCCAAAGGTTCCGGAGATTGATCTTCGTTTTTCCTTAGGCGTAAGAGTTCGAGCGTGCGTTTGATAAACACATTGTGCTCGCAAATATATATGATATCGGGATCATACTACGCGTGAAGCAGTGGGCAGTGACTTTATTTCGGTGGCGAAACACATCCGCAAGTCGCAGTGTCATTAAACCGATACCCGTGGCTTTTAATAGGGAGAACGCTTGCCAGGCGAAAACCCACCAGTCCTAAAACACCGCTATTAACCACAAAGTAAATCACATTGTGATACTTGTAACACCCTCGTAGGACCGATTTTCCGAACGGCTGATTGCAGTCATGGTATACCCGCTTTTCCTTTGGCTCAACGGAAAACTTAGTCATGTTTAACATTAACGATAGTAGCCGGTGGTACTGTTCGGTGTTAGGCTGTGTAACTTGGAGTGCTGTTTAAAGCAGATGAGTCTGGGTTTCCGGGCAGCTAAACCACGGACCAGGTGGGTACCACAGGTGGGTCCACGCGACATTATCATCGCAGGTAAGGTGGCGCTTCCATGGAAATAATGCTTTTTTGAGATTATGTTTCGAACGATCGAGGGGCTTGCTGTGGTCTTTTACTCAGTTAAAGCCGAGCGCAGTAGTATAGAACAAAAACAATATACTTTCGAAAGTGAGAAATTTAGCCTGAAACACTGGTGAGGTGGGTGAGGTTTCCATTGTTTAATGGAACCATTTAGGTGGTGATTCTGATACCAAAAGCAATAAGCCTTTAGCTTGGTGAACGGAGCATAACGCCATGGTGTCGCAAGTAAGCTGAACACTGTCCTATTTGGGTTAAATCACTTAACAAGGTGCGCAGCAACGGTAACAGCATGAGAAATAGTACCGAAGTAAACATACGCACTAACGTACACAGAAATTCGAGATGTAATGGGTAAATTTCACATGCGTACGAAGACAACTTATGAGTGAATACGTTACTATGAAAATTCCGTTCTACACTTTCCTTACAGTGTGGAGGATAGACTAGTTAATTATTTAATTATACAATTGGCAACGAGGAAGCTGATAAATATTTAGGCACTGCTCAACGCAATCATTATCCAGGTGTGCTGTTGAAGTACCAGATTTTGCACGTTCCTGTAAATGCGACGTCAGCACGGTTATTAATTGAAAAGGTGACGGCAAGACCAGTATACAGAAGGCATGCAAAAGAGGTGTATGAATGTGCGTTTGTTACTGATGCCTTTAAGAAGGAAAACATGAATAGGTTTAAAAAATTTGACTGTCTCTCGAACAACCCTTCAGAGATCGACTAGCCTAGATTGAATGGCTTTAAGCAGCACAAGTTGCAGACGAGTCTGACGGACATGCCGACATTTGCTGAGACTCAGAGCGCACTTACTCCGCTACGAAAGTGTAAGTGTGCCGGTGCCGACGGGATCCCGCCTAAATGGTCGATAAAAAGGCGGACCCACGTTGGTGACTGCGCTGCAGCAATTGTCGCGACATGTGTGGTTTAAGGAGGAGGTGCCTCCTGATCTATAGGATGTCCTCTTGCTACCACTGCACAAGGCCATAAAAAGCGAGCAATGCTGTACGAGTTGTCGTTGCAGCAACATGCGGAGTCCTGTGGGCCAGGTAGTTGCTCGAAACATGCACATTCGCAGTTTTAGTCAGGTTGTAGAACCTAAGGTAGCGTAAGCGCAGTGTGGATTCTGTTCGGGTCGCAACACTACATCTGTAAATACTGTTGTCGTTTTACATCCTACGATACGTTGTGCTTTTCCTTCCTTGTCTGCGGGCTGTTCCATTACCTTTCAATGGATCATTCAGGATTCTCAATCTCTTATTAGCTGAGGTCCCGTATCTCATGACAGCCAACCTATTGTTTCGCATTTTTCACATCGTACAGTTCCAATCATGGATACATGAACAATTTTCTACGTTACTGTTACAGTTGCATTAAAATGTTTGTACTGTTGTACATATCTGATCATGCCTTCACGAGCGTGCCTCGCACAGTCGAGAATAAAATATTCAGTTATTTATTTATTTATTTATAGGTTCTGTGTGTAAGGCTCGTCAGTTGCAGGAGAATCGCAAGTAACGACGCCAGCCAGTGTACTCGGTATTTGTTACTATCACCAAGGCCCGGGATATCATGAAGTGCGAGGTATTTTGACTGGTCTTGGGTAAGGTTGATTGCCCGCGTAGGATTGTATGTTAAAGAAGGTCTGCTCAGTGGTATGCACGAGAGGATGCATCTGAGCGGAGAGACCTTGGCTAACTTGTAGTTGTCACTGGTGTGAAGCAAGTCTGTCTCTTACTTACTGCCCTGTTTAATAGTTATATTCATGCAAAGATGTCTTTGCTTTTGATGCCGCGTGTGCTTATCGTGTTCACGGGGAACACCGGCTTGATGGTGGGTTAATAAACATCCGTCTTTTCGGCGCGAGAACCCTAGCTTGTGCGATAACTATCCAAATGTTGCTGTTTGCTGACGACTGTGCGTTGTTTGCGCTGTGCACAGACGAGTTGCTGCGCAACACCAGCTTTCTGACTTTGAAAGCGGTCAAATTCGGGCTTGCCATCAACACAAGCAAAACTGCCTGTCTCTTTCAGCCTTCACCAGAGTGCAAGCTTCAATATTACCAAAAATCGGCATGGATGTCGTAGTATTATAAACTGCCCCCGCTTCTGCTTCCTTGGATGTAGGATGTCGACTGACCAGCAGTTACACTATAAACTGCGCAAACGCGTCTCGAAAGCAGCGGTGGCATTCGGGAAGCTAGCATACCGGGTGGGGTACAAATATCAGCTTATTGTTGGAACGAAGCTGATGGTACGCAAATTTATGGTGCTGTCCGTTCTTCCATACGGCATTGCAACGTAGACAATATGCCGGCGGGATGTAGGATATCTCAAGGGGTTCCACCAGCAGTGTTTGCGACAGCTTCTGCGCATCGGTTGGGGCAACGGAGTTGCGGACACTTAATTGTTGCTCCGAAGTGGAATGTATGCAGTGGACTGCATACTATTACTGACACCTGAAGTGGCTCGATTTTGTGAGCCATGTAGATGCTATGCTGTTGGCATGACAACTAGTTTTAGTCAGCTGAGAAAGGAAAAACGACATGTGGGGAAACCAAAGCTTCGTTACCAGGCATGAGCAAAGTGAGCCTCACACGTCCTAATCGTGCTTGCAGGTCATAGGAATAGAAGGCCGTTGATCGGCCCGCATGAGGCGACCTGAGCACGAAGGCATATGCCAAGGTGTAGAAAGACCATGTATATGCGGTGAAGAAGCGGCAAGTGCGGAAGCGGTAGGCGTCGAGGCGTTGTACTCCATCGACCTCGAGCGCATGTTGCTGTGGCGCATGCGGTCGCCGTCGTGCCTGAGTAATGCAGGCCTAGTGAGCCATGAGCGAGGCCACTAGGGGCCGCCATCAAAGCGACAAAGTGTCCCTATGAGAAGGTAGGTAGAACCGGCTCAGCGGTTTTAAATGTTATGCATTCGATTTGCGAATCCCTTGCTTGCATACTGAGTCACTTTATCTCAGGTAGTGGGTTTGCTATATTGCCTCATTTTTACCTACGTGAACTATCTTCTATAAACTTACACACATCGCCCAGGTTAAAGGCAGTTAACTTTGATAACATTTTCGCGATTGTGACCTCTTGTTAAAATATATTTTCCAACGTATTGTAGTTATAGGGGATTTTCTTTAGCAACCAATTTAGTCCATATGCTTCTTGGTTAAACAGCTAGGTCGGTATACCTATATGCAATATTTCATATACTTGCTTTGCTTTTGTCGTTCCAAGTGATTTGCTGTTGCTTGATATTCCAGGTGTGGATACGCTTAATATGCATGTCCACGAGGTGCTTACCTGTCTATTTCCCACTACTTCGTCCATACTGGCTCCTGGAGACCGGTGGACTTAGCGGAAAGAAACGGGTGCACGGTCCTGGTGGCCGTGCTGAGCTTGAAGAGCGGCTCCATGCACCGAGTGTGAAGCGGACTACGGTCCAGCCACCGCAGTGTGCGCTTTACCGCCAAATACAGCGTGCTTGCGTTTGCCTATGAAGGAGTGTGGGCCGGCTCCGTTGGTGAAACGTAGATCTTATCCACCTCCCTCCCAGTCTTATGACTTCGGATTTACACTGGTTATGGGGTGTGGGGTTGGAGCTGTGGGTGGTGAGGGGCAAACCGTTCTTGGTCCCTCTGTATGCGCAGGCATCCTGTGGCTGGCCACAGCGTGAGGCAGGTCCGAAACCGGATGTCTCCTACTACATGAATATGTTAATGACAGGAATGTGCATTGCGTAAGTTACTGGGTAATTCATGATAAGCGCAAACGATGGCAAAAACGTTTGTGTAGTTATG
>OX104071.1:2464999-2522423 GCA_944474145.2 Dicrocoelium dendriticum
AATCTCCCTAATGCCCTCACGTCACAAGATGGTGAATAGCGATTTCAATATGCAACTTATCCTCTGGAACGACCAGGTTGCCGTACTCAGATACAGAAGTTTCGTTGACACCGTCCCACGCAAATAAATGGACCCAACAAGTTCATGACCGCACTAGGCTTTCCAACAGCCTAGACTTAATTTTTGAGCAAGTTGTCTCTGTTACATTTGCTGGTACATTAGACCATATGCATGGCTGCGACCACAATGTGGTCAAACTCATATTTACCCTTTCTACTCTACACTGCGCCACTACTTCTGTCAAATAGTTTTGCATGTACAAGCACGATAACTAGGACAGCTTTGAGATATTAGTGCGATCTGCAAACTAGGACAACTTCTTTGTAGCTACTGCTGTAGACGCAGCCGCAAAGGTCCTAAACCTAAACCACTTTAGATGCCTAGATATGATGGCCACACTCACTAGCAGAAGCCGCTTAAAGATGACAGCGAAAGTAGCTAAGGACTACGGTGTATTTAGGAAGACTAAAAATGAATTTTCGGGTTTCTTGGATCACCCGCCATGTGCCTTGGATTGCGACACGCAATCTCATTAATGGCGGCGGTTGACTTGGAAGTCAGCCTCTGCCAAGCGGTCACTTGGACCGTCACAGAATTGGAGGGTTTCGGTGTGGCTTTCTCCTATCCCTGCACTCCACGACCGACGGTTTCGTCTTGGTTTAGACTCATCAGGTAGAGATAGCTGAGCTAGGAGTGGAACCCGAGTCATAGTGCTAGGCGGCTATCGCCATGATCACTAGGCATTTGAGGTTCGCAAGCAGTGTTTGACACAGCAATCAGAAGTAAATTTTCGGGTTTATGGAGCACCCGCCGTGTGTCTTGGATTGCGACGCGCAATCACATTAATGGCGGCGGTTGACTTGGAAGTCAGCCTCTGCCAAGCGGTCACTTGGACCGCCACCGAAGTGGAGGGTTTCGGCGTAGGTCTCTGGTATCCCTGCGTTAACAATACTCCAAAACTTAGAAATTCCACATTTTGGTGCGAACGAACGAAATCCTAACCAACTGGCTAACTGCGCAGGAATCAGCCAAGATTGCTAAGGTAGATGCTGCCCTTAATTCTTAAAATGAAACCAAGTCAATCAGACAACTACTCCGACAATGAAGCAATCAAAAATCTGCGCCTGTCGCCTCACACAGGCTTTCTGACACATCCGTTATTAGCGTTCCATCAATAATATGTGAGACCCTCAATGGATATTTATGCAATTCCTTCACCGAAGCTAATGCAACCTCACCAGCTTTGCCATCTAAGCGCACCAGTGACTTACTCGGCACTATTAAATTTGACCTACGCTCTATCACCCGAGTAATCAACTCCGTCCAATGGTCATCACATCCTAGTCCCAATGGTCTCCCCTCTGCGTTGCTGATACCCGGTGGCCAGGACATTCCGGTTTTACTTCTCAAACCATTCACTCTTTTCATGACAAAGGGGATTTATCCAACCACATAAAAACATGCCACCGTCATCTCCAAACAGAAATAAGGCAGGCAGCAAAGCATAGCAACCTATCGCCCCATCTGCCACTCGCCTATAGCTTCAAGAGTAATGGAACGCATAGTCAGAGAAACCATGCTCACCTTCCTGCTTACTTGTAACCTCGTCAATCGACAACAACATGGATTTCTGCCGTCTAAACCCTGTCAGACCTGCCAATTTGAGTTCCTCAAGCATGTAATTTAAAAGATTGACAACAAGCAAGCAATAGCCGTCAGCGTAAAGCATTTGACAGAGTACCACATACAGAAGACTTGATGAAGCTGGAAGCACACGGTATCTCCGGCAAACTGCGCACTTGTTTCTCATCATACCTTACATCTCGCTAACAGTCAGCATTGGTTGGGGACTTTATGTCACTTCGAAAACCAGTCAAAAGTGGCGTAAATCAAGGAAGCATTTTAGGCTCTCTACAATTCTTGCAACATATCAAGGACGTGTTCCAGGTTTTCAAACGTGGGACACCCTACCTCTTTGCCGACGACATCAAAATTATCTTCTCATTTCATCCGTCAAACTTTCACACCGCCCGCTCTCATGTACAATACGGCTTAGAGCACTAGCTGCACGGTGTGATATGAAAGTTGCCATTCACACCAGTAAAATGCAATGTCCTCATATATAGAGGCACCATGCCAACCAGTACGTTAATGCTACAAGGCACGCCATTGGGGAACTGCGTAACAGTGCGTGACTTGGGCGTGCACTACTCCTATTCGCTAAACTTTGCGTAGCAAGTAGTTTATTTCCCAACTGAAGCACGCTCACTCATCGGATACATCCTCAAAGCCATGACAATACGGGAATATAGAACTGCGCTCGACAAAAATGTGCCCGGCCTCTGCTACAGTACTGCTCTATAGCATTCAACAACCTAAGAAAATGTCGCAGAATAGTTCCCAAAAATGTTTATCGTACCTTCACAAAACGCCCCCTGGGGCACCCTTGTCTAAGCTACTTTGCTCGATGTAACCCACTTAAGCTCGACCAGTTATGGCTCCGCCGACTGAAAACCAATCTTGCTTTTCTTATACTCCCTTATTAACAATCCCAATTGGAGCCAACTAACCTCTGCCTCAGACCCATATATCACTTCTTATCCTCTACGCGATGGACCCCACTGCATTATCCCACCAATAACGCGCAGTAGTATTCGATCCAACTTCTACCTCTACAGATACGCAGTGTATGGATTAGGTTACCTCACACAATAAGGGAATCTATGAATATAAAACAGTTCCGCTTCTCGATTAGCAAAACTCTCGCTGTCACACAAGTTTCCAAACTGCTGAATATCAACTGCCCTGAAAACGAGTTTTTTAAAACTGGACCAGACCACTTTAATCTCCTCTTCTTACCTTCCAACACTATCCGCTTATCGATTCTTAATATTCCCACCTGCCTGCTTCTTACACCACCCACCTAAGTCATCCATCTCCTAGGCATCAGCCACCGGATACCTAATGCCTATGCATTCACTCAAAACTCCCACATCTGGCTAGCTCGTGATGTCCGCCTCTAGCTAATCGCATATACTTAACTGGCTACTACCTAGATAGTAAAGCCGGCGTGCGCAGGACCTCAAATACTATTTGACGTTGCCAAAATATATCCTAAATGCCAAGCTGACACCGTTCTATCCTATATTTGTTACGCTATGAATCCCGACAACATTGAATATTCTCTTTTAATCGCGCTTCCATTTATCTTGTATTCCTACTACTCTTACTTGTTTGGCTCTGGCGTTCCTCACCCATCACGGAATCACTGTATCACTTATTTTCGCTGACATGTTGCCGCAACCTGTACCACTGTGGATATACACTAATGACTAAGCGTCTTATTTGGATGGCTACATCTGGCCATTGATAGCTTTTCCTAGCGCCACTATCGGTCGGTCAACTTAAATTCAGCCTTTGTTTAGAAGCAGTTAGTGGTTGTACGCTCCAAGCATCCCTGCGTATATGCAAAACGTGCTAAGTGCCACTCTGTTTTATCTCCAACCTTCATCCTTTAGGATAGTCTGCGTCAAATACATCTGCCCTCCGTTGACTTGTTCTGGGACAGTTTAGGTATCCCCTAGACACTAGGAGGCGTCACACCAATGCAATTGCTAGCCGTCGAGACTCACTCCCCTAGTACCATTATCAGTCCTTCACATTACCTACTTCACAACTTTTCAGCTGCAGCGAGTCATTGTAGATAGCATACATCTTTGCGCTAGGAACTAATCCTTACCTCTCCAACACGTACTCCCTTGAACTGGTTACATCACATACCTTCGCTGGTTTGTTGACTTCTTCAGTCACTGTAACTATCCACTAATAACTAGAAGGCTTACTGCGAAGTCAGTTGCTGTCCACTGGTTCTCTTTCGTAACACCATCAGCCTTTTCTCCTCTTATCTTCACCACGTTTACTGCAGTGGTTCGTTGTAAGCTCTATGCGCCTTTGCGCATATCCGCACCTACTAGGAGACATTCCTTGTTTCTCCGTCCTGTAATCATTTAGAATGTCTGTATCACTTATCTTAGCTGGCTTGCTGATATATTTTGTGACACTGTAGGAATCCACTAGTGACGAATCTGCCTAATGGGATGGTTATACCTAACTACCGAAGGATTTTCAAAGCGCCACTATCTGTCGATTCGCTCAACCTCAGCACCTCTATTTAGTAGCAACTAGTAATCGTAGATTACACTCATCTCTGCGCACAGCCGGAGCTTCTAAAAGCTGCACTCCTATTTTTATCCTTAATCCGTTGGGACTGTCTGCGACGCATACGTTTGCTGTCTGTTGACTTTTTCTGGGACACTTTAGGTAACCACTAGCCACTAGAAGGCTTCACATCAATGCCATTGCTAACCGTCGATATTCTCTCTCCCTTAGTTTCATTAGCAGTTATTTGTATTACCCATGTCACCTATGTTTAGCAGCAGCCATTCTTCGTAGACTCCAACCATCTCTGTGCATAACCGGAGCTTACTAAAAGCCGCTCTTCTACTCTTTTGTGGGACTGCCTGCGTCACAAACATCTGCTCTTTGTTGACTTTTTCTGGGACACTATAGGTATCCACTGGCAACTTGAAGGCTTCACTCCAATGCCATTGCTAGCTGTCGATACTCTTTCTTCATTAGTATTACTATTAGTTCTACGTATTACCTGCGACATCCCTTTTCAGCTGCGGCAAGTCGCTGTAGGTAGCATTGGTCTTTGCGCCAGGAGTCACTCCTTATCTCTCCAACACTTACTCTCTTAAATTGTTTGCATCACAACTTCGCTGGTTTGTTTACTTTGTCCGTCTCTGTAGGTATCCACTGGTAATTAGTAGGCTTAATCAGAATGAATTTGCTGCCCACCGCTGCCCTATATACTAGCGCCACTATCTGTCGATTTTCTTATCTTTCTTACTATTACACATCTAGTTAAAAGAATAATTAACTCAATGGGCTTTTCACTAAAATCTCCCTAATGCCCTCACGTCACAAGATGGTGAATAGCGATTTCAATATGCAACTTATCCTCTGGAACGACCAGGTTGCCGTACTCAGATACAGAAGTTTCGTTGACACCGTCCACGCAAATAAATGGACCCAACAAGTTCATGACCGCACTAGGCTTTCCAACAGCCTAGACTTAATTTTTGAGCAAGTTGTCTCTGTTACATTTGCTGGTACATTAGACCATATGCATGGCTGCGACCACAATGTGGTCAAACTCATATTTACCCTTTCTACTCTACACTGCGCCACTACTTCTGTCAAATAGTTTTGCATGTACAAGCACGATAACTAGGACAGCTTTGAGATATTAGTGCGATCTGCAAACTAGGACAACTTCTTTGTAGCTACTGCTGTAGACGCAGCCGCAAAGGTCCTAAACCTAAACCTCTTTAGATGCCTGGATATGATGGCCACGCTCACTAGCAGAAGCCGCTTAAAGATGACAGCGGAAGCAGCTAAGGCCTACGGTGTTTTCAGGAATATCAAAAATGCGTCATCAAGACTCCAAAACTTAGAAATTCCACATTTTGGTGCGAACGAACGAAATCCTAACCAACTGGCTAACTGCGCAGGAATCAGCCAAGATTGCTAAGGTAAATGCTGCCCTTTAATCTAATAATGAAATCAAGTCACTCAGACAACTACTCCGACAATGAAGCAATCAAAAATCTGCGCCTGTCATCAATAATATGTGAGACCCTCAATGGATATTTATGCAATTCCTTCACCCAAGCTAATGCAACCTCACCAGCTTTGCCATCTAAGCGCACCAGTGACTTACTCGGCACTATTAAATTTGACCTACGCTCTATCACCCGAGTAATCAACTCCGTCCAATGGTCATCACATCCTAGTCCCAATGGTCTCCCCTCTGCGTTGCTGATACCCGGTGGCCAGGACATTCCGGTTTTACTTCTCAAACCATTCACTCTTTTCATGACAAAGGGGATTTATCCAACCACATAAAAACATGCCACCGTCATCTCCAAACAGAAATAAGGCAGGCAGCAAAGCATAGCAACCTATCGCCCCATCTGCCACTCGCCTATAGCTTCAAGAGTAATGGAACGCATAGTCAGAGAAACCATGCTCACCTTCCTGCTTACTTGTAACCTCGTCAATCGACAACAACATGGATTTCTGCCGTCTAAACCCTGTCAGACCTGCCAATTTGAGTTCCTCAAGCATGTAATTTAAAAGATTGACAACAAGCAAGCAATAGCCGTCAGCGTAAAGCATTTGACAGAGTACCACATACAGAAGACTTGATGAAGCTGGAAGCACACGGTATCTCCGGCAAACTGCGCACTTGTTTCTCATCATACCTTACATCTCGCTAACAGTCAGCATTGGTTGGGGACTTTATGTCACTCTCGAAAACCAGTCAAAAGTGGCGTAAATCAAGGAAGCATTTTAGGCTCTCTACAATTCTTGCAACATATCAAGGACGTGTTCCAGGTTTTCAAACGTGGGACACCCTACCTCTTTGCCGACGACATCAAAATTATCTTCTCATTTCATCCGTCAAACTTTCACACCGCCCGCTCTCATGTACAATACGGCTTAGAGCACTAGCTGCATGGTGTGATATGAAAGTTGCCATTCACACCAGTAAAATGCAATGTCCTCATATATAGAGGCACCATGCCAACCAGTACGTTAATGCTACAAGGCACGCCATTGGGGAACTGCGTAACAGTGCGTGACTTGGGCGTGCACTACTCCTATTCGCTAAACTTTGCGTAGCAAGTAGTTTATTTCCCAACTAAAGCACGCTCACTCATCGGATACATCCTCAAAGCCATGACAATACGGGAATATAGAACTGCGCTCGACAAAAATGTGCCCGGCCTCTGCTACAGTACTGCTCTATAGCATTCAACAACCTAAGAAAATGTCGCAGAATAGTTCCCAAAAATGTTTATCGTACCTTCACAAAACGCCCCCTGGGGCACCCTTGTCTAAGCTACTTTGCTCGATGTAACCCACTTAAGCTCGACCAGTTATGGCTCCGCCGACTGAAAACCAATCTTGCTTTTCTTATACTCCCTTATTAACAATCCCAATTGGAGCCAACTAACCTCTGCCTCAGACCCATATATCACTTCTTATCCTCTACGCGATGGACCCCACTGCATTATCCCACCAATAACGCGCAGTAGTATTCGATCCAACTTCTACCTCTACAGATACGCAGTGTATGGATTAGGTTACCTCACACAATAAGGGAATCTATGAATATAAAACAGTTCCGCTTCTCGATTAGCAAAACTCTCGCTGTCACACAAGTTTCCAAACTGCTGAATATCAACTGCCCTGAAAACGAGTTTTTTAAAACTGGACCAGACCACTTTAATCTCCTCTTCTTACCTTCCAACACTATCCGCTTATCGATTCTTAATATTCCCACCTGCCTGCTTCTTACACCACCCACCTAAGTCATCCATCTCCTAGGCATCAGCCACCGGATACCTAATGCCTATGCATTCACTCAAAACTCCCACATCTGGCTAGCTCGTGATGTCCGCCTCTAGCTAATCGCATATACTTAACTGGCTACTACCTAGATAGTAAAGCCGGCGTGCGCAGGACCTCAAATACTATTTGACGTTGCCAAAATATATCCTAAATGCCAAGCTGACACCGTTCTATCCTATATTTGTTACGCTATGAATCCCGACAACATTGAATATTCTCTTTTAATCGCGCTTCCATTTATCTTGTATTCCTACTACTCTTACTTGTTTGGCTCTGGCGTTCCTCACCCATCACGGAATCACTGTATCACTTATTTTCGCTGACATGTTGCCGCAACCTGTACCACTGTGGATATACACTAATGACTAAGCGTCTTATTTGGATGGCTACATCTGGCCATTGATAGCTTTTCCTAGCGCCACTATCGGTCGGTCAACTTAAATTCAGCCTTTGTTTAGAAGCAGTTAGTGGTTGTACGCTCCAAGCATCCCTGCGTATATGCAAAACGTGCTAAGTGCCACTCTGTTTTATCTCCAACCTTCATCCTTTAGGATAGTCTGCGTCAAATACATCTGCCCTCCGTTGACTTGTTCTGGGACAGTTTAGGTATCCCCTAGACACTAGGAGGCGTCACACCAATGCAATTGCTAGCCGTCGAGACTCACTCCCCTAGTACCATTATCAGTCCTTCACATTACCTACTTCACAACTTTTCAGCTGCAGCGAGTCATTGTAGATAGCATACATCTTTGCGCTAGGAACTAATCCTTACCTCTCCAACACGTACTCTCTTGAATTGGTTGCATTACATACCTTCGCTGGTTTGTTGACTTCTTCCGCCACTGTAACTATCCACTAATAACTAGAAGGCTTAATGCGAATTCAGTTGCTGTCCACCGGCTCTCTCTTTTGGCACCATTATCCTTCGTTCCTCCTATCTTCATCACGTTTTCCTCAGTGATTCGTTGTAGGCTCCATACATCTGCGCATATCCAGAGCTACTAGGAGACATCCCTTGTCTCTTCATCCAGTAATCTCTTAGAACGTCTGTATCAATTACCTTCGCTGGCTTGCTGATGTATTCTGTGACACCGTAGGAATCCACTAGTGACCAAACTGCCTAATGGAACGGTGACCTCTGGCCACCGAAAGCTTTTCATAGCGCCATTATCCGTCGATCCTCTCAACCTCAGCACCTCTATTTAGCAGCAACTAGTGGTCGTAGGTTCCAAGCATCTCTGAGCATATCCAGAGCTTGCTAAGAGCCACACTCTTTTATCTCCAACCTTCATTATTTGGGACTGTCTGCGTCACATAAATGTGCTGTCTGTGGACTTATTCTGGGACACTGTTATCCACTAGCCACTAGTAGGCTTCACCCCAATGCCATTGCTAGCCGTCGATATCCTCTCTTCCTTAATACCACTATCAGTTCTTCGTACCACCTATGCCACCTCTCTTCAGTTGCATTGAGTCATTGTAGGTAACATAGGTCTTTGCGCTAGGAGTCACTCATTATCTCTCCAACACTTACTCTCTTAAGTTGTTAACATCACATACCTTCGCCGGTTGGTCAACTCTGCTGACACTGTAAATTCCAACAATATCTAGAAGGCTTAAGGCGAATTCAGTTGCTGTCCACTGGTTCTCTCTTGTCGCACCATTATCCTTCGTTCCTCCTAGCTTCATCAAGTCTTCCACAGTGATTCGTTGTAGGCTCCATACATCTTTGAGCATATCCGGACATACTAAGAGACATTCCTTGTTCCTTCATCCTGTAATCGTTAGAATGTCTGTATCACTTACCTTCGATGGCTTGCTGGTTTATTCTGTGACACTGTAGGAACCCACTAGAGACCAATCTGCTTATCGCAATGGTTACATGTGGCCACCGACTGTTCTCATAGCGCCATTATCCGTCGATCCTCCTAACCTCAGCACCTCTATTTAGTAGCAACTTGTGGTCTTAGGTTACAATCATCTCAGCTGGTTAGGATACCTTCTTTGTCTATCCAGCATGCATTCTCCTGGAATGTCCGTATCACTTGCCTCCGCTGACTTGTTGATGCATTCACTGACCCTATAGGCCTACACTAGTGACTAAGCGTCTGATTCGAATGGCTACCTCTGGCCACTGATAGTCTTTCCTAGCGTTACCATCCGTCGGTCGTCTTAAATTCGGCACCTTGTTTAGAAGCAGCAAGCTCCACACATGCGGTTACACAGTGCTCGTTAGGAGCCACTCCGTATCTCAGTAACCTTGTTTCCTGTAGAATATCTGCGTTCAATCTTTCCGATGCCCTACCGCCAACTGACCTTTAGATCTCTCTTGCGGCAACCTATTTACGTTCATTTATTCTGCGCTCCCTATCGTATTACGCTAGCTATTTGCTGCCGTACACCTTGCAATCACCAGCAATACTCTAACTCTCTTTGCTCTTCCCCACACAAATTTTGGCTCTTACCAAATCAACACTTCGTAGATTACTTACTGGTACAACGCTCTTGTCTCTACGCAGGCGTTAGCAATCCACCTATAAGGCTGATTCAATAGGATATCCAAAAGGCACTTTCAGCATAATTATTGTTCCACAATGTACATGCTTTTGTTTTTAAGATCAAACGCTGTACCATAAGACTTCAACAAGGTTTAACTCCATGCTTGTTTTTGCGGTCTTCTCTCGGTTGTCTCTCACCTCCCTTTGCTCCGAGGTCCGGAACTACTTGAAGAACTTGGATTGGACTGAGGAACAATTTTTGCCCAAGACGGACTCAACCACCGACAAGGACTTACATGGAGCATGGTTGGACACCAAACGGACCCAACTACGCCAAAATCCTTGTCCAGTATGGAGAACTGGAAACATCTTCATACTTCCATACATTATACATCTGAAACATCCAGACAGCAGAAAATTTGGTCTTTTAGTCACCTGGACACACAACAAGTCAACCTGGTGAGGGGCTACCCTGTCCTCTGCACGGCAGTAACGTGTAAGTCATTGGATAGTGAGCGGTGCTGTATCACATCTATTAACTTATTCACGACGGTCGTTGTCGTCCCCCGTAGCTCAGTGGTCTCAACCACGGACTGGCAACAGTCGAGCTGTGGGTTCGAGCCCTACCGGGGGTCCGATGGAATACGCACTGCTGATGATTCCCGAAAGGTTGAAACGCGCGCACAGTGATTTTCCGAGCGTGTAGCGGCTGTCTGAGTGGGCCTAGATGTATCGAAATTCTACCTAAACCATTCAATTCTCCCCAAACTATTCAATTCTCCCTACTACTCTTCTATAAAGACAATTATTCACGTCGTTCATCTCCTCAACCTGCTTCATCAATCATGGCGGCCCCGATAAAACTAGCTGTCCAACTAACAGAGGGACTTAGGAGCCATTTGTCTGCGAATTACCGAATAAGAAATTAGTCGTCAAACGGATTTGCCAGTCATAAATTAATGTTCAAAATGATTTACGTCAGTGTTGCAGGACGTGGTGGGTTTGCGCCTGGCAAGCGTTCTCCGTATAAAAAGCCACAAATATCTGCTTAACAATACTGCGACGTGGCGGATGTGACTCGCCACTGAATAAAGCCACTGCCCACAAGTACATACTGGCAAGTCGAATAGACGCACATCTCAACTCTTCGCGATACATGCAAGAATATGTTACGCGTACTATTACATTGCACTTCTAGTGCCTTGACCGTTTCAACTACACACGACTGAACCCGAAGTATCGTCGTGATACACAACTGCCTTTAAACCTTGATCACGCCTGATTTTTGGTGTGTCTCAAGGAATTTAAGAACAAACTATTTAGTTATATGACCGATTTGCCACTGTCACTCTTACATTTACCATAACATTTCTGTACAGTTGCACATACCTGATCATGCCTCCATGGTCGTGCCTCGTATAGTCGAGAATAAATCTATTTATTTATTTATTTATTCATAGATTGTATTATTATGATCATGCCTTCGTAGGAATGCCCCGCACTATCGGTAATAAAACTATTTATTTATCCATGTATTTCAGTGCATTGCTCAATTATTAGCTCCAACTCGTGCGAGAGTATACGGAGGGGAATTGAGAAAGTCCGGCGTTCTTTCACTAAGCCCCTTGCTAGCCCACCTACGTTCAACTAGCAAGGACGCTGCAAAATGCTAGGCATGCAGCCTTGCTGGCCGCGCTGGAGTAAAGCTAACCTCATATTTTCCTATGAACATCTTAAGATGTCTGACTCAAGCACCGGTGAATTTTTTCAACCGGTGGGTGATACAGGTTAACCCATAGGCAAAAGCATCGCCTATTGTTTCATCCCAAGACACCTCGCAACATTCGCGTAAACCAGTTTCTCTTGAAATATGCGCTCGTATGGAACAAGCTACCAGGAATTATCCGAGCCTCAGAAACTGAAGTGGCATTCTCCCTGGCCATACAATGATTACCGTGTCCCTAAATTTGCGGAAATTCTGGGCAGCTGCATTACCAATGACGAGTTCTGGTAACAAGGCTCTGGTCACATATATACATGCACCCACGCGACCACCGCGTACAACCTCTCCCAGTAGTAAAGCAACGGCTTTTACGTTTATTAGTTCCAGCCTCGGAATGTAGTCGGTTGCATGTTCCTTTACACTTCGGTCACATGAGTCCGCTCCCTACTTGTTACTCGCACTTGTCTCTGCATCCTGCACTTGTACAGCTGGTTTACATTCGTTCACTCTGACCCTTGATGTGCAAAAGGCGTTTGACTGGGTACCACACATGCACCTGATACATAAGCTAAAGGCTTATGGGGTAGACGGTCCTCTATTAGACTGGCTGGGTTCCTATTTAATGGGACGTACGCAGTCTGTTAAGGTTGAACAAACTATATCCACCCCGACCGCCGTCCCCAGTGGCGTGGAGCAGGGGAGTGTCCTTGGCCCTACCCTATTTTTGATTTATATCAATGACCTCTGCAAGATGTTGCAACACGGTCGCTCCTTTATCTTTGCTGACGATGTGAAAGTTGTCTACGACTTTCCCCGTGGCAATGAATTTTCCGCAATAAATAGTATCCGTGAGGATCTTAAAGCACCTGAAAAGTGGTGCGAACACTGGCAAATGACCTTCTCCGCTCAAAAATCTAACGTCATGACCCACAGATTCTCTATACCTGCTGGGTCCCTAAAAATAAACGGTATCACTATCAAACAGAATATCATAACAACAGATCTGGGCTTGCGCTACTCTATGAGCCTCAACTTTGCAGAGCAAGTGCATTATCAAGTCGCAAGGGTAAGAGGATTATCGTTCCACATACGCCGTTGCATTGAAACCGCCGATGCAAGGCTAGAACTATAGAAGAGTCACGTCAGGCCACATCTAGAATATTGCTCTTTTATATGCAGCAATCTACGGAAGTCGGACCTTGTTCTGCTTGAGAAAGCTCAGCGACGCTTTACGAAGATGTTGACTCCACCGCAGCAAGCGCGGAATTACCGACAAAGGTGTGAACACCTTAAACTTCAGCCCCTATGGCAAAGGCGCATTATCCTTAACATGTGCTTCTTACATAAGCTAATTCATAGAAAGCTGCACAGTAATATCCCTTGTCTTAAACTAAGGAGCGCTTCTGAATCGCGACTCCGAAACAAGGGCCATTCTATTACTCCGCTAAAGGCAAAGAAGAGACTGCGGTCCCGTTTCTTCTTAGTTGTGTACGTGAACATATGGAACAGGTTGCCTTCCAGAATAAGAGAAATCCAAAACTTGCAGGTCTTCAGGAAGCAGATACAAAAATTCCTATGTTTTGGCAATCTACAAAGCATCTTTTATATCTGCGATTCGCAAGACCACTTCTTTGAAACTGACCCTGATGTAGCTTGAGGACGCCCACGATGTAGTGCAAGACATATAAGCACCTTGAGCTCAAAACTCATCCACATTCATTGTCGTTACCGTTATCGTACCTAAGAGACTTTAACGGTATCCGTCGCACTCATTTGCCAGGGTTTAAGAATAGAAAACTGAATACAAGATGATCTTTTTCTTCAACGACCTCTTCCTTCAATCCTTATTTCTTATCTACATCTTCATCCCTTCTCTTTAGACTTTTAGCACTTTTCAACTTCTTGACCACTGGATCCGTGGAAAAAGTATTAGGCTTATGACCTCTCTGGTACCCCTAGTAAAGGCATGCTACCAGACCTAAGCTTTGCATAGAATGTTGAAAACGTTTTCTGCTGCGGATGCACCTAAGCGCAGCATTAGAATTGTCCAAAATCGTCTAAATGCCGGCTTTAAATGAACCTTTATGTGTCTTCCTAGATGTCGGTTGCCAGCGGGCCCTAATTGAAGCTTTTTCATTAAGTCTGAGCACTAGTTACTATACTCAGCAGTTTCCAAAAACCATCAGTAGGTACACCGCAAAATAAAAAATATATCTTTCTTATTGTGACAAAGAGCGCACTTTAAAAGTTCTAGGCCCAAGAATCAGACATTTTGCTCTCCACTTACTCTCTCTTGACCCCAAATACTTAGCTTTATCTGGTACACATGTGCCTTTCGCTATTGGTAACACTAGTAGACAGGCATAATGAAAATCAGATCCTCGTCTTTAACTGCTTTCGCTCGTAAAACACTCGCATTTTCAGATTTCATTTCACTGGCACGAAAGGTAACCAATGACAGAGAGGCCCCTGTCGCACTGCCTGGCTGGAGCAACAGAAACTTTCCATCCCCACTTTTCTTCTCTTGGCCGCCCGTGTGTCATTTAGCTTTTAGCTGGCTCCAAAGCCTACCATGCGTTATGCGTAATGGCGGGTGAACGACCAGCTCCCATTGGTTTTTGTTACTAATCTACTCCTGATTTACCTTATTGCTCTTTGCCTAGGGTGCTAGAACAGCTCTTGCCAGGAAAATCACAAAAGAAATAGTCGGTGTGACATTGGAGTGCCAGTTAACATTGCCAACTGGATGAACACCGCCGGCACAATCTTTGGAACTTAAAATGGAGAGAAATAAATCGAAATTCATCAAAGAGCTGCACAATAGTGTGCATCTACACATGAGGCATAACAATACCTCAAGTATAAGCAAGCTCAACCACCAGAAGTAGGGTTGTTAAAGCCCAACCAATGTAGACCAAAACGGATTTCACGCCCAAATGCAATTAGCTAAATTTTACTAAATTTTCCCATGCTCATTTCTTTATTATTAGTGACAGGCTCCTATAGCTCACTGATGTTAGAGACAGAGCCTCATTAATATAGAAAATCGGCTCTAAGGGATAAATCTTGTAAGGTTTAGCTAAGTAATGTGTGTATTTTGCAGGCCGAAATCTGTCAACGGATCTGAAAGATCCCCTGAGTTACGCAGGTAGATCTGGCTCACGCGGCCTTGTCGTAAGCTTTAGAAAAGCTTAGAGGCTTAAAAAATGCTAAACTCTATTTTACTGGTTGTTTATGTGGCTCAGTATCCCCTGAAAATGGTATGCTGTTGCCTTCTAACCGTGAGTTAATTACAAGCTCCCCTGAATTTCCTTGTAGATATAATATTCCTTGCTGGTTTTCTAGCGTTTTCGCGCAAGCTCATCCCTTATTTGCATATATTTTTCATGCTTGCCTGCAAAGTTTACTTTTCGGCTATCTGCGCAGTCCGTAATTGTCGCAGGGTATAACGGGCTAATTAGAGCATTTCTGGATAGCTATGCCTATCTAGAACATACACCGCTTCCCTACTTTATATTTTCTTTTCTTTTTTCTGCTATCTGCTTGCAAAGCAGAAAGCCATTTTTAGCGGAAAATAAAAATGGCCTTATTCGTAGACCGTCGTTTAATTGCAAATAACTCGCACACTACTGCACGCCTGGTGTTGCTTTTACGTTCGTCGTATTCAGGCGCTAAAGGTGGTCCAGACCAGTGTAATTTTGTGCTACTTTAAGCGGTATTCTAACTGTAGAAAGGCTTTTTCTTTTATGAGAATAACTCAGGTTGAAATGTTGCGCCGGAGAGCAATTTCAGCGTAATAAAAGTAGGGCTATAACTTTGTTAATTGGTATTTTTCTACTGAAGCACGCAGCTTTATTTTCTCTCTTAACAAATTGCTTCCATTTATGTCTGCATTTATCGGAATTGTTTTTACTTTTCGTATGCCTTATAATCCCTTCATTCATTTCTTCCATGTGCGCAACAACAATTGGGGCAACTGAGTGGCCAATTATTGTGCGATCAATTCAGAGTGAACTTGTGGCAAATTGGATTCTGTTCCAAGGAGAAAAGGCACAACTCCGCGAAGTTTTTCACAATAAAAGACAAGGAGCTCAATATCGCCCGAAGGAACCAGAAAAATGTCAAGGTGGGCGCCTGCGACCCAGTAGCTGTATACTAAACAGTGCCAATGCATTTGCAATTGCTAACGACGAACATATATTTTGCCAACTTCCATGCAAGAGCATCGGATAAATGTAAGCATTGATCTGAACCCTTTAGGGTGCAGCCTCTAGCAGGTCTAGAAATATACCTATCTATTTATTTATTTGTTTATTCCTAGACTACTGGCAACCAATGAACGGCATTGCCTTCTCCCCTTCTCATCGATTTTTCTTCTTACTTGGATATAACTCTATGCACTTCAGCCTTACTTTCAGTACGCTGTGTACGTACTACTCCACTGGCACTTTCACCACTCTTCATCACCACCGATTCCCACGTTCCCTCACATTATCTTCTTATCGTAATGAGACGCTGCTGCCCAAACCTATGTACACTTTTACTCTCCTTACCTACTGCATCACTGACATATCTGTAAACTTACCCAAGTGGCCCAGACAATGGCTTGACATAGGCTTCCCTCGCATTCTTCAGTCCTCCAAGCTTGTTATTCCTTACCATTCCTCCTTCCAAATTCTTTCTTTTCTGCAAAACCCCTATGTATATTCGTACCTTAATTCGGCGACATAACCCCACTGCGCTGACTTATCTTGTATCATCTGTAAGGTCTTCTGCTTTCAAAGCTCGCTCATACTTCTGAAATCCAGGCTCTAATGACCCAATGCTCAGTAAAGGTTAGGTGAAGTGCATTACTGGTCTTGGCTCAGCCGTATTATTATATCTCCTTTCATCTTAAAAGTATGTATTTTTGCCGACGCTTTCTGTTATTATTCCGACCCAAATAATACGACGTAAACGCAATGTGCAGATATTCCAGTCTCGTCTCTCTGGTCTCCGGCTTCCCGACCACGGTGCCTTTACCTACCAGGGATCGGCCGAACCAAAGATCTGTTAGCATCACTTCGCGAACGCCCTTGACTTTTCCACTTCTACTGGATAGTAATGTCATTCTTCCTGCCCTTATGCTTTCCTATCCGCGCTTTCTCTTGGTCTTCCTTTTCTAACTGGAGTAATAAATGTTCGAGCTTGGCCCTAAGCAATCCTTGTAGGACCATTCTCTTGCTTTCTGGCTGCTTCCAGACATCCGTCATGTAAACCTTCCTGGATCTGCATAGACAAGGTCATTTTCCCCTCATAGTAGGCGCTTTGCTGGACATGGTAATTACTTTCTCGTGTATCTGAACTGCCCCGGTAGGCTTTGGCTTTCACTGCCTTGAAAGCTCTGCCGGTTCATTGATCATCACTTCATAGTACCGCCCCCATATCCTATTGGAGTACAAGGTGAATAGTCATGCGCTATCGCTAGCACAACTGGTTCCGCATTTCTAGGTGATGCAAGTTTCACCTCTCTGTCTATACTTAAATCTATTTATTACCTTTTATTTACTTTCCCTTCTTTCAGCACCCTTCACTTACCTTGAAACTAAAGCGGCAACCCTGTCTGCTTACGCTGCTAATGAGCCTCTCCAAACCTTGCGTTCAAGTCAACTTCCATTACCTCAAATACTAGCGACTCCACCCTTATGATTTATCTCTACTTCTAGATACCTATCCAGCAAGTCTACCGAGATGGCTGGATGCATACATCAATTACATCTGCCTGTCCTCCATTGCTGTCCGTCTGATCGCTTCTGTGACCTGCGGCTTTCATTGACATAAAAACAGCAACTTGCTCTGCTGACTCAGTGGCTATCCCTTCACAGTACCGCCTCACACGTCCGATGGTGTAACCTACCCATGTAAGGCGGCTGCAGCTAACGAACTCTTCCTTACTAACCAAGTAATTAACCCATATGGATCTTACTTCACCCTACTGCATTCCTTTAACGACAAACTCCTCCGCACATACACTTTACCCCCACATCTGAATAGCCGCTTATCTGGCTCACTTTTATTACTGGACCTATGCATCTAACAAATTTGTCTGACTTCAATTCCATCTGTCCTAAATGTCTTCGGTATCCTTCGGCTTGCACTGAGTTGTAAGCTCTATAGGCTTTAAGTATCCTTGCTCTGTACCGACCTTAAGTCCTATAAGAAAACTAGAGTAATAATCCGGCGCTAACTAGTACGACTGGCTCCGTACTACGACTTGCTTTACGGTTCTCTTTCTGTTCCGTCTTCCTACTCACTTTATTACGGCTATCTTCTAGCACTCTTCACTTACTTTGTATTTATAGCGACCAAGCTGTCTGCCGCTGCCATTGCTGAGTCTCTCCAAACCTTGCTTTAAAGTCACCTTCCATTTTCTCAAAGACTAGCTCTTCCTCATTTATATTTTATTTCCGCTGCCGACTATCCGTCTAGCTGCTTCACCTTAATATCTGGTCCTATTCTACCACAAGACTTGTCTTTCCCCTAATGCTGTCCATCTGTAACTCTTACTGTGACCTTTGACTTACATTCACATGCCAGGCACGATATTACCTACCGACTCCTTGCTTAACACGCACAGCACCGCCTCTTCCCGTCCGAGTGTTTACTTACGTAACTAAGTCTGCTGTTACAAATGAACGCTTGTTAAATGTGAAAGTTACTTCGTTGTTCTTTAGAGCATTATTCATAAGCTACTGACCGTGAATACCCTTTCATATGGCTAGACACTTCCACAGATCACCTATTTAACTTTTGGCTTAACTTAACTTTGGTTTTCCCGTTATTTTTGACCACCCTCCGGACCATGTCTGGGCTACAACGCAAAAGGATTGTTACTGCACGCTTGGCTGGCTCGCGCATATCAGTCTCCTTGTTACCTTATCATGTTAAATGTATCTGTGAGTCACTTCCTCCGCATCTTATGCCTACCTCTCAGCATATAGCACCCCAATGCTTAGCACTGCTTTAGCGTAACCTGGCCCCACTCTACCGCTTCCGGGTGAACTCGGGACGACTTCAGTTTCAGCATCTAATGGCTATTATCTCTATTACCAGACACAAGTAACCTCCAGGCCCATGTTTCTGCTAAGCACATCGTGTTAACTTGCATAAGCTTATAGACCTCACTGCTTGGGTTGGCTTATTCCCTTAGTAATCTGAATATATCTCGGATAACGACCCCCAAGCGGTCACAGCTTTAGCCTCCTTTGTCTCGTATCGCGCATTTCTGGCGGAGTTCTGTTTGCGAATGTATCGGTGCTTCAGCGTTCCCAATGCCATTACCAAGTCACCACACATCTGTTCGCATGCATCGGCTTTTCACCAATATTTGCATTTGCCTCCCATCTTGGAACGTTGCTGTATAAACTGAATGCGCCTTGCAATGCATCGTAATCCAGTTAGCATCAGCTTTACTAAAGTTGCTTCACGTTTCCTGACTGCTTGCATGAAGGAAACTTGAGGCCATCGTTCACAAGTTCCCTAATTTAACTATGCACCTTCCTAAAACCCGTACTTTTCATTGAACGTTGTGAACACGCTTAGCTTCCTTTGGACCATGCACTCTACAGAAACTACTTCGTGCACTGCGGTTGCAGTCTGGGTCACCCCTGAGAAGCAATGTGAGAAGGAACCTGTAAGTCATATTTACTGAACGATATTACATAGTACCATGGAACTGGGTGCCACTACATGTACACATTTTCAATAGTACATAAATAAATAACCAGTTTATTCTCAATTTGATCAGGGCACCAAATCAGGTATGCACAAAATTTACAGGCAGTCATGTTTCGCAACAGACACGCTGCTATGTAAATAAACAAATAAATAAATAAATCTTTTATTCTCAACAAGGGGAAGCACGCCTTTACAGGCATGATCATTTTGACATAACGATGCACGATCAAGAAGGTGCAAAACTCCGATACGTTTGCCATAGCAGTTTGTGTTTGTGTAGTGGGTATGTATGTATGTATGTCATTGTGTGTATGTGTATTTATCTGTGTATTATGTGCTTGTAGTTGTGCTGCTCCAACCTTCAAGTTTTGATATTGTCAATAATATGCGAGTAGGAGATTGGTGTCTGTGGGTTGGAGAGACTTATCCGGATATCCACGGGGCAGTGACTTTGTTTTGTGGCGAGTCACGACCGCCACGTCACAGTGTTGTTAAGCAAACATTTGTGGCTCTTTGTAGGGAAAGCGCTTGCCAGGCGAAACCCACGTCCTGGAGCACTGCCGCCGAACTATTTGCTGGAACCGGTTAAACACGAACCACCCAGCTGACACCACGAGGAGGATGTTCGGCTAGCCAGCCGTGGCCAAATTGGCACAAGCTGCGGAAATTTAAGAAATAAGGATGAGGAATAGTCTTCAATGGATGAAGATATTTTGGCTTTAAGTGTGCATGTTGTAAACAGACAAGGCACTGTATGTGTAGTGAAAACGGTAGCCGCAGACAGAGTGTATCCTATCCTTGTGCGTGAACCCTAAGGTACATAGACCAAAACAGCTTGCCGTCTGTTTTCCCACTCGTTTATTCGCAGTCAAATGTCATCTAATTTCCTCCATTGACTGCTCAGATAGCCTGGCAAAGGCGGCCGTAATCGCTGAGGCTCTTTGAGGATAGGGGAGTCGTGAAGAGACGTCTTATCGAGTGTCTAGGTGAGCAAAAGTTTAAAGTCCATAGTGTCTGAATGTTTTAGGTGGTGTATACATTTCGAGAGTGGAAAGGCATCATTGGATAATGAGTGCAGTTGAGGCTTTTTGTTGTAAAGTCATGATCCTTGTCAGTACTTGCCGGTCATTGCGTCCGTCCCGGGGAAATCGCTGTTCTCCAGTCCAACCTTAGATCTCTAAGCAGTTCCGGACCTGTGTGTTTGTTTTGTTGCCTCATGTTCGTTGTTTGATTTACCCGGGAAATCCATGGATACGGCGGTTGGCACATGACGGTTCATCATCTGACAATGGATGACCCAAACTCAACAGCCAGCTAATTTGAAACAAGTGAACACTTCTCCGGGCCATCAACAGCAAATCATCATTCCGACGATTCCGAGTTTCTTCTGATTGGCTCATACTTTTGGCAAGTTGGGGAGATGTCGCCTGCACGAGACCTAAATTCGCCCCGCAAGCACACTGTCACAACTTACTCATTGGTATTACTCCTGTATGTGGGTCTCTTGTTTCATTATGGACGACAGATTCATCTAGCACAATTACTTTACGCTGAAATGGACAATGTTGCTGCCTCTCCCTGGCGTTTGCACAATTAGATTAGTCGCCTTAAACTTCTGCAAGAACGTTTTGATACCTCTATTACCTGGATCTTTTCTGATGGCATATCATGGAGTCACAAGTAGACATACAAACAATTTCGCTTGACAATAACTTACCAGTAAAGGAACTATTTTTCCCTTATATACACCATCTGTGCTTTTTCCTGGCCTAGAAGTGGGGCTTAGGCCTTATTCCTTTAATACTTCTAACCAACAGTTAAAAAGATTTAATGTGAACTTCCTGTGGGGCTCACGGTTGAATGCTGGATAGCATTCTCGTCTGGGGTATGACGAATTTAGCCACGGATTAGCTACACTCACCGCCTGACATGTCCAGTGTCGATAACTGGACAAGGAGTCCTCAAGACAAGATTAATATACCACGTAGGAAAAACCAGTCCATTATTTCGAACCTTACTCGCATGCGAACTGCTTCACCCGACTATCCTGAACCCTTCATTTCTTGCCCGGTTTCAGCGACTAGTGGCGGACCTAGACGAAGCTGTTCTGTTATTCAAGGCAGTTTGCGGCTCATACGGCTGCGGATAGCCAAGGTGCAATCTGTCTGCAAGGAACATTGCTAGTTACACATTATTATTCCAACGGTTGGAGAGCGCCGCTCCAGTGCTTGGCCTGTTATTGCCTGCTAAATGTTCCACCTATAAAGGCCACAAACGTACGGTTATCAACACTGCGACGTTTCGGATGTGCACCGCCACTAAATAAAGTGAATGCCGACAAACTCACAATGGCAAGTGAATCAGAGTGTCCTTCCACAACATTTAATATATTTTTGATATATGCACGAAAAGACACGTCTCCTTTTCTACCTGCTGTCTCCACTCTCTTTGGTGCGCTTTTACTCGTTTTTGATCCCATACATTTTCGTCTCATGGTTAAAGATACTATTCCTGACCAGTGCATCCGCCATTTTGGTAATCAGTATATTGTGCGAAGAGCGCCTTTCATGCACAGCAACGTGTCTGTTGCGAAACAATCACTTGTAAATTCATGATAAGGTCGGAGTTGACGTGTCGCGAAGTGCTCGAAAATAAATTATACATTTCTTTCAACATTAATATATTTATTCATTTACTCCAAGATCGCGCTCTGGGTGACTGCTTTTAAGACATGATTTTCAAGCTTGGTTGTCACGTTCGGCATTTGGGGAAGGTAAACCATCTTTCACTTTCACGGTTCAATCTGAAGAGGACTGTGGAGTGATCGCCCATACGCTTTGTCTAGGTCTCGCTGAATTCCATCATGATCCGCTGGGTCGGCAATTTCCTGACACGACTTAACCTCATCAACAAACTTCAAGAAAGCTGAGGCAATCAAACGCGTAAGCTTGTTGATATACATGAAAAACAGTCGCTGCCCAAGAACTGATCCTGGTAGAACGAAATACGGCCCAACTTGTATTACAGAGCGCCTTTTGAACTCAGAAATGTAGTTGCCGATCTTGAAGGAAATTTCTGATTCACACAATGTCCGGATCCCTAACTACTTGGGTTGCGGGTCTGTGAATCAGAATGCGGGTTTACATGCAGTTGACGGCTTTAGAGAAGCAGAGATAAAGGACGCCTGTCCCTCGACCAGTATCAGCCGCTTCCGTCCAGGTACTGCATGCAACCAGTAGGTTTGTAGTACATGAATGGTGCTCGCGGAAACCCTGTTGCTCGAGTTTTATGGTTTTCTGGTGTTCTAGATGGTCTACTAACGCTTGAGTAATGATTGTTTCTATCACCTTTGAGAGCACCGGAAGAGGGACTACTAGGCCGTTTCTGAGTGAGAACTGCTTTTGAAAGTTAGACTGATTAAGCCATGCTTTCACATGATTTGCACAGGTTGCTTATCCAAGCATATTTCGATGAAATACAATAGTGTCCCGGCCAGTGTTGTTGCTGCAACGTTCAGCGCCCGTTGGTGGAGCGATTCTGGGAGAGTTTTAACTGCGTAGCGCTAGCAGTTTCTTCAACGCAGCTGTGGCAATACAATGGATGTCATTCAGCGTTTAAATTAGGTATAGATATAAGGGCGTGTAACACTAGCAAACCTCTCTTTGAAACTTTAAGACATAATTCATTTGTAGGGCTTAGGCTGCCTCTTCGGCATTCTGCGCCTCTCCGACTGGCGTGTTAAGTGAAGATACCGAACTTCACTATCCGGATGGTGTCACCATGCTTGTATAGGAACTTTAGGTTGTTAGTAAACTTACAGACCAAAGATTGTTGTAATTTACTGTGCCCTCATGGAGAAGCCTGTTACCGTTATTGCGTTGGGTCACGCAATCGCCCCAGGTTACGTGACAAGGGCGAGCTCTGCAGGTATGCCAAACTGCATTCCCTATTAGTATGCATTTACAATTTCTACTGCTGATGAAAGCCGAAGGATTGGTGGGGCGAGCCCACTGCGTTTCTGAAGCAGGTATGATTAGATTTCTGAAGCCTTCAACAAGCTGAATCCAGGCGTTGTCATGTGCGTTAATTTTAATAATTCCCATGCGGTCGTTTCAACCAGATATTTACATAGCTTGTACTATGTATTGGTACGTGTTATTTGGGTGTGTTCCTCAGGATATTCAGCGTAACACACGTGGTTATAAAAAATGGTGAGCTGATTGCTTAACCCTAGTGGCGTGTCTATAAATGGCCAGTCGATCATGAGTTACTCATTTGCTAGTACGAGGTCCAGTACCGATGGTTTGTTGTCAGCTCCCTACCTGGTAGGTGAGATGATTTGCTTGTAGAGCGGGATACTTACCAAATGGTCTTGCAGCTTAGCCTTTTATATATCGCTGGAGGATGCTGAGCTTTCCAAGTTGTGCACGTTGAAAGCGCAGATAAGAACATGGCTGTAAGTTAGGATTAAGCATGCTTTCAGTGCTCATATCAGGTGAGTATCCATCTCTGGAGTGGACGAAACAACGTGATATACGACTGCCACAACGCAGTTATTGACTTGGCTCTGACGCAAACAACCCCATAGTGATACCGTGACCAGCGCCGCCGACTAATCCACATGCATCCATGGTCATGTATATGGCCCCATTTTGGGAGCCGCTAGTGAATTCCAGACTGGTGTGGATCAGTGGCTTGGAGTTCTTTTGTCAGATTCACGCGTTGAGCTTTGTGTTCCATTTGGAAACAAGGCTGGCTTCGGCGCCGTTAGGCCTCCATTTGAACGGGCGTGTTTCGCCACGACCTTCAGTGCTTATACCGTAGTAATACGGGCATGACTTTTAACAGCCAGCTTCGCAGTCACAGCGTCCTTGAACTGAAGGATCAAGGGAGAAATGTTGCGCTAGCCATGTGAGCGTGGTAACACACTTTATTCTTCTCTGCTTCTTTTCAGCCTGACTGCAAAGAAAATGAGTCGGTACGTAGGATATAGGATCCGCAACCTTATCAGGGCAAACTCACCACGTCTTCCGTTTCACACTTGATGTACTCGGCGTCAGCGGCAGTGCGAGACAAAGTGCTTGGATGCGATCGTGTGGCTGAAAAGTGGAAAGTTTCCGGGAGGCAATTTTAACATATGTATGAAAGTATGTTTTTAGACGAGGCTAGGGACTGTGCTCTGGTGGGGTCAGATCATAATGTACGGTACTCACATGTTCTTGCATAAGTGATAATGGAGCTAGTTTATGTATTCCTGGATAGCGAGTACGGCATTAGGACGGTGGTAATTGCTTCTGTGTCTCGTAATAAAGAAATAAATAAATATTTTATTCTCGACAAATCGAGGCACGTTTTTTGGGCCTGCTCAGCATATATGCAACATTGTACATGATAGCATGATTAAAAACACCTAGAGCGGGAGTAGTACACATGAAGTCAATAGTGTTCAATAGAGGATTGCGTTAAATGTCCGGAAATTGTGAACTGGATTCAACACGTTCCGTTATATAAAAGAAGATGATTAACCGATCATCATGCTTCTCAATAAAAGCTGCTGCGCTCCTTTCCACAAATGCCTGTTTGTGGACCATCTGTCCACCGTACGCCAACGCTGTAGGAACCGCCTCTCAATGCCGCCGCAACGAGACTGGAACCTAAAGTGGTGCGACGGTTTGCATACCTCATTGACCCACTGAGCTATACTGGATAGTGCCTTTGGGCACCCTAGGAGTTACTCCTACCAAGTTTGTCAGTGGTGTGAGGTCAGACAAGCTCAGTCTCCTGGTCCTTCAGGTTGGGCGTTAGAAATGGGTGGGCATCAATTTCTGTACTACTAAATCCTTTCCACCTCCCCGCTGACTTGTGGACAGGCCTTTGAACCAAAGGCTTTGTATGAGGAGCCTAATCGTCCTCCTGCCAGTGTCTACGCTCCCTGGCTGTATCTCAGCCCACATAAAACCGTGACATTTCCTTCAACATTAAACTTCATCCTGCATCGGCCGTCGCGCTGATTATCAAGGGTCGCCTTATCTGCTGCATACAACAGGGTAGATAAGCCCCTCCCTTCTTTCTTTTTCACCTGCTCTCTTACTATCATCCCGACCATCATTAATAAACGACTTTACATAATTTCCAGCTTAATTGACAGCAACCGAAGTGCCACTGGACTAGAAGCATCTGCAGCCACCTTCTCACCACACCTATAGGATGTCTATCGGCAAAAGTCCCTTATAAGGCCACGCTGTTTTGTTTCCCTGGCGACATTCAACGTTCGCACTCTAAGACAAATAAGTCAACAGGCCGCACTCACACGCACCTTGGACACCCTGGGTATTGATGTGTGTGGTTTTTCCTAAACTAGGATGCATGCCGCTAAAGGGGTTGTGGAATTAGGTGCGCCCGGCTTATTTTCTCGTTATTAGTTACCCGCAGCCGGAGACGCCGTTTCAGCACATACGGTCCCAGGGGTGCAGGTATTATTCTAAGCTCCAAAGCTGTGTCAGCTTTGGTCGATTGGATTCCGGTGAACAGCCGTTTATGTGCAGCTAGTTTGACGAAATCAGCTAAGGTTGATGCAGGTAGTACAAAGCGCTGTTTGTTTGTGCTTTCCGCTTGTGCTCCCACCGACTGCATCTCTAATTCTTTCAAGGACCTATCTATCAGGAACTGGACGCTCTACGACGCAGTGCTAATTGTTCAAATAGTATAGTACCTGCAGGTGATATCAACGCACAAGTAGGGCGTCAGGGCTCTTCGGAAGTTCAGCTAGATGGAAATTATGAGCTTAACTCCGAACAGACTGACAACGGCGAGCGGCTGCTACAAGTGTGTGCGGAGCACCAGTTGTTTTTATTAGCACTGCTTTCAGCTCTAGTGGGTGCCGAAGTGCCACTTGGCCTCCTCCTGTAGCTGGCCAGCGATGGACCCAAATCCACCACATAGCCATACGTTACAAATAGCATGGATCCATCCTGGTTTGCCGCTCGTACTGGAGTACCTGCCTCGACTTTGATCATGGCTTGGCACGCTGTCGTTTCTCCATGGACTTTCCCGGGAGGCGCACCAAGCCTCCCCTCTGATTGGCAAATGAGAAATTGTTTCATCTTTCGATCAGGAAAGCCTACCAAGCCGCACTGCATACTAAACTTTTGCTGTCTTATCATAGTGACACTGAGCTTCAGTGACATAATATCTCGGCCGCCATGCACGAGGCAGGAGCAAATGCTTGTAGCACCATCAATCGTCATGGCACCCATCCCTGGATATCCAGGAGGTCACTGAGCCTTCTAGACTCTAGAAGAAACCTTCCGGTTGACTCTGAGCACAATGTTACTAGACTTGCGCGGATAGGCTTTTCTACAAAGATGTAAACATCCCACGTGCTCTATGTTCGAACACTACATGCCGCATCAAGGTCTACGGTGGTCTATCGGATAGCCTTCCGATCACAAGTGACGTTCGTCAAGCTGGTCGGATTTTCCCATTGCTGTTCAATTTCGTCTTGGATTCTATCATGGAGAGGTCCATTGCGGTACATCACGATGTAGGCGTGGAAGCGCTTCCTGGTGTGAGATTAGTTGACCTTGATTATGCGGACGACCTCGTCCTGCCTTTCAACGACGTTGCGATGGCAAACCTAACCCTGAATTGTCTGCCTAATATACTTCAATTATTTGGTATGCGCTTTGCACCTTCCAAGTGCAAATTGTTGCTGCAGCCAATTTAAGACCTTTTGACTCGTACTAACGAGGAACGCAAGGTGATTTATCAATTCATTTACCTTGGCGGCTGCAGCAGCAATAGGGGGCGCATATAATCTGACGACCGTTCATGCATTGCAAAAGGCCAGAGCTGTCTTCTTGAACCTGTGGCGGCTGGCGACAGAAAGGCGTATCTCTCCGACTGAAAGGCGATGTATACAAGGTCACGTTGAGGGCCGTTTTTCTCTATGGTAGTGAGACTTGGCCCTTTCGTCTAAAGAACTTTGGCGCCCTCAAGTCTTTGATCATGGTTGGCTGCAAAGCATTGCTGGGGTCGGATGGCACCAGCATGTGCGCAAGGATGATATGCGTACGCTAGTACTAGGTGGTGATAAGCATGCTAACCCCCAAGAACGACAGATGTCACTGAATAAGTTGCGTTGGCTCTGGCGTGTGCTACGCATGCCTAGTCACCGCTTAGTTAGGAGAGCTTGTTTAGTCTGCCAGGTGTAGGGTGGCGCAAGGCTCGAGGTGCACAGAATTTGACTTGGCAACGGGAAATGAAGACACAGATGATCAAACTGGGTGCCGTTGGCCCGTCTTGTCTTTCGGGCTGGAGACCACGTAACTCACCTTTTGCTTGGCTCGAGACTTTACATGACATTTCTCGCAACCGACAAAGGTGGCGCGACTGCTGCCGTCTCCTAATCGGATTGTCTGTTTAAAGTGTGTTTGGTGCTGTATTATCTGCGGGGTAATAACTGATTTTGACGCGGGGCAGTGAACGCCGCAAGGAGGCTGTCTCGGCGATGCCGCCTTGTGTTTGCACGATAGCCAGCTGTTTGTGACGGCATGTTGTCTACACAATGTGTTGGCGCCTGGACACTGAAAGTATGCTTAAAGCATTAAGGTTTTCAGGTAAGTCCCACTTCTCACCCTTTCATTACACTTCATTTCATAGTTCATCATCTTTCTATGGCAGCGCAGCACCAGTTAAAATGATTGATATGTTGCTATTGTTGTTAATGATGTCATCACTCAATGTTATCGTTTCAGCTCCATTAGCCATTTTCAGCAAATTGCGGGTCCAGGTAATTGGTAGGCTTATGGAAAGAGAGAAGAAAAGTGGTGACATCAAAAATGTCGAGAAAAGATAAGAAAGAATTTCTAGTAAAAACAGATGAAGAAATTTTAAACTAAATAACTTATTAAAACGGACGGCACTTCGGAGTAAGTAGCTGCGAACCATGTAGGATAAAACACATATATCTGATTAACAGATGTTTTCAAGCGCCAAAATCAAACACTCTTAAGTGCAGCCAAAATTAAGAGCTAGTTTGGTAGGGAAACTATCGTTGAAAATAAAACCTAGACAATTTCGCAAGAATATCGCTTAATCGTTGTATACAATAAGAAGAAACTTAATGCATTGCTCGCAGCATTTTTCCTAATTTGCATCGACCGCCAATACCGTAGCTAAAAATCTTGCTATCAGTGCCGCATAAATTTTCTAGCATATACGCTTGTCTCTCATTCTTCCCTCCGGGGTCCGGAACTTCTTGGAGAAATGGGATTGGACTGAGGAACCATTTTCGCCAAAGACGGACTCAACCACCGAGAAGGAATTACATGGAGCATGGTTAAACACCAAACGGACCCAACTACACCAAAATCCTTGTCCAGTATGGAGAACTGGACATCTTCATACTTCCATACGTTATACATCTGAAAAATCCAGAGAGCAGAAAATTTGGTCTTTTACTCACCTGGACACACAACAAGACAACTATTCACGACGTTCCCCTCCTCAACCTGCCTCATCAATCATGGCGGCCCCGATAAAACTACCTGTCCAACTAACAGAGGGAATTAGGAGCCATTTGTCTGCGAATTACCGAATACGAAATCAGTCGTCAAACGGATTTGGTAGTCATAAATTTATGTTCAAGATGATTTATGTCAGTGTTGCAGGACGTGGTGGGCTTTTGCCTGGCAAGCGTTCTCCCTATAAAAAGCCACAAATGTCTGCTTAACAATACTGCGACGTGGCGGATGTGACTCGCCAATGAATAAAGCCACTGCCCACAAGTACATACTGGCAAGTCGAATAGACGCACATCTCAACTCTTCCCGATACATGCAAGAATATGTTACGCTCCGTCTACAAGCACTGTTACATTGCACTTCCAGAGCCTTGTCCGTTTCAACTACACACGACTGAACCCGAAGTATCGTCGTGATACACAACTGCCTTTAAACCTTGATAACGCCTGGTTTTTGGTGTGTCTCAAGGAACTTAAGAACAAACTATTTAGTTATATGACCGATTTGCTACTGTCACTATTACAGTTACCATAATATTTCTGTACAGTTGCACATACCTGATCATGCCTCCATGGGCGTGCCTCGCATAGTCGAGAATAAATCTTTATTTATTTATTTGTTTATAAGAAAAATTATAAAAAGTGACTTTCTGCAACAGAATCTCCATAGGGCTGCGTCTTTAGAAATGTACAACCTAGTTCCAAAGTAATAGTACATAGGAAGTACGACTCAGTGGCCGCGTACGTAGTCTAATATAGCGTAATATGTGAAAATTATTCTGAGACGCTGGTGAGCCACTATAGAAAGTTTTGCTTGCTGGAACTTATGTGTATCTTTGTAATTAGTTCATGGTCCAAAGACCGCGGTGCGACGTTTGCAGAGGCTGGTTGGTCGAAGAAAACACTGTAGAACTAAAATCCCCAAAGTTATTTAAATTAAGCGGTTGTGCATGTTGTTACGAGACTACATGAGTGTGGTCTACATGGCTAAGATAGTACAGCTCAGTGTCCATTTGACTCCAATATGCCATTATGCTAACAAATTTATTAGCCAAATCCCGCATATTTCACCAATTTTTGCTCATTTTTTGTATCGCTATACTTGGAGCCCTACGGCCAACAAGCTATATAGGTTTATTGTCAAGAATAAAGAAATGAGTATCCAAAAATGACAAAGTTATTCTAAGCGTGTAATTTGCTAGAGCCTGCATGAGTAGGGCCACAAGCACATTGTTTCCTATGGTTAGGGTTTTCCAGACGTAAAGCCTTATTGTGCCCCATGTGTGGGGACGCTCTACTGTGCAACTGTTAGCTCTTGATGAGCATACACTCTCCAACTTTGGAGGTTCAGTATGGGTGACATCCATGCAAAACAGTGCTTCAAGGTCACACAATGGATCACGTCAATGTAGGTTCTAGTGAGAGCTATACTATTTCGCCGGAGAGCATAAATATATAATAGTAGAATTTAAGAACAGCAAAGTACGCAGGAAATGAAAGCTGGTTGTTCACCCACCTTTAGGCATGACGCAGGGTAGACATGGAGCGTTAAACGATAAATTTCGAACAGGTGAGCAAGGTATGGCAAGAAATGGTTCGAAGTGGCTGGATGTCAAGCTAGCCGGTGTAACACGGGTCTGTGCACGTGGCTAGCTTTCGTTTTAGTGACACAGAACATAAAGGATTAAATATTAGGTTGGCATGAATGGCGATCAAAATGGATCTGCTTCAGCAGGCCGCCAGTCTAGCGGTGTGTCCAGCAGTGGTTGGCGCATGTACAACGCAGATAAAAGTTAAGCGTTATGGGGCCAGGTAAAGGTAAATTGGAGAGCGAATTTCAGCGTAAAGAGACCGTGCTTCAACTGACGGTGCACCTAGTATTAGATATGACTCAAAAACTTCGTTTCAAACTAGTTTGATCCATTCTTCGTGGTGCTTTAGGTTGCAACTACGTACGCATCCAATAGCTGTGCCATCGCGATGCTAACAACCACTACGAGGATATAGGCTTGTGAGGTTCCCTAGTAGCCAGTTCTTCGATGTTGTTAGTAACAACCATATTGTTAGAGCCACGGTTTGCACGAACGGGGCAGTATTGAGGTATATATAGATGACTAATAGAGGGAGTTGGATGTGGTTGAGGCCATTTTGATAAACAGTGTCCATGTAGGCAAATAAGTTTGGGATTAAAAGAGTAGAGTTGCATGGAATAATGCAGGTTGGTTTGTTGGACTCTGATAAGAGCAGATGAGAGATGGACTCCCCCGACTATCAAGACCTTTGTGCACCTACACGCGTCTCAGTTGCAAAGATATCGCAAAATAAGAGTCTGCCAACTCTGGTCCGCTTACGCGGAGCCGCAGCACCAACTATATAAGAAGTGGTAATGGTATTGAAAATAGAGCTAAGGAGATAGTACCGAAGGTATGGTATAGGTATAAAATCCATCAAATCAGTGGAGTTCAGCATGGCGCTCAATAGCATTTGTAACAAAACCGAAAACTAGCTAGGAAAGTTGGGGAGCTAATTAGGTCGAAAGGTGATCTATGACGTATGAAATATCGTGGTCTACGAATATCTGTGGCTGAAGCAAAGAATAAAGTAACGGAAGACAGAGAAAAGGAATGGAGGTATAACTGAAGATGACCTTTCAAACGGGTCAAGAGGATAAGGAAATAAGGGACGTGGCTCCACCTGCTTCTTGCGGGAGGTGTACGAACATGCATTTTAAGACCGACTGCTGAGTATTTCTCAAGGGTCACGGTTGATACTAGTTGGAAGCCCGGCATTGGAGATAGGGAGATGAAGTGTAAGTAAGCTTTGCAGTTTAAGGTTAACATTTCTGCACAATACTGCTTTGAGCCTGGTAAACACGAGTCAAGGAGGTGCTGGCCGATTAATAATTTGCTGTCAGCGGCAACCTTACATGCATCGGACATACGAAGTTACCTCTCTATATGCAAAGTATCGCCCTATTTGCACCGTAGTAAGGTGGCAAGCGAGGTAGACAAACGTAGCGGAGAAGATACGAATTCGGCGTAATAGGCCGTCTGCGCAGCTGCACGGACAATAGCAAGATGGGTTCTAAGGACCAGATTGACTGCAGGCGAGTTAAAAATGGGTCAGACGATTATGTACATAGGTGAGGTTAGCCATATACTCAGATTTGCAACCATAGCCCCACGTCTTATCGTGCAACTGATGCAGGCAAGATTTTAGAGGTGGTAAGGATATATATCAAGCTAGGATGACACATTGCCTCGCACCACTTTGGCGGTTTCTTCATCTGGATAACCCACATGTTACACCTGGGTACACCGGGGTTGTTCCTCCTCCATCCTGTCCGGTCTCTGAAAAGAGCTGGTCCCAGTCACAAACGCAAAAGAACCATTTTGCATTATCTAGCCCCAGGAAGTTTTACAACCACGTGAAAGGCTGCGGTTGCTGGATTCCTCCCAGCCTAGTTGGTGGTATGTGCCAGGTGTTTATATATGCAACAAAGAAGAAAAGTGAGCCCAGTTTCTTTATTTCGCGCAGCGGGGTAATAGTGCTACTCCTGTTTCCAAGGTTACTTTCTGCTTCACTTCTCAGCTTAAGACTGGATATATCACTGAACAAAGTTTTGTATTACCTTGGGTGGGAAGTATAAGTTAGGGGCAATACGTCGCAGCCACAGATGCTGGAGTCTGAGCTGACCACATTGCGTTCTTTAACTAAAGGCCTGGTATTATGTCATTAGCATTTTAGTGAACCGCCGTTGAGCTTTTTCCAACAAAAAGAGGTCCGACTTATACAAGCCGCTATATATAAAAGCACAGTGCTCCAAGGTCGGGCGAACGTGACATCAGTAAAGCGCCAGACGTGCGGCTACAGTAGTTAGGTGGAGGATCGTGTGGAAGCGCAATTGTCGGAACCTTGCGACTTGAAAGTGCACTTGTTCAAGAAAGGCTAGGCGCATGGAGCAACGCCGGCCCAGGTCTTTTGCTGACGTATGTAGCTGAATAGCGATGCCGTTAATGATGAACGCCCCATCAGGTATTAGGCAGTTGCACACCATGGCACCCGATTTTTCAGCGGAGAAAGTCATTTGCCAATGCTGAGCCCATGACTCTAAAGCCCTTAGGTCTTCTCTTATTCTGCCGGGTGCGGATGTGGTTGTAACCAGGATAAGTTGTAGACGATTTTGAAATCATCAGCGACTAGAAATAGGCGACCATGCTTTACGCACTTACAGAGAGCATTAATTTAAATAATTGGGTTGGACCTAGACCGCTTCCCTGTATTACCGCTCAAGACAATGGCCCGAAAGGATTCGAAATGTGATATTTTCACTGACCGCGCGCGTCCGGTTAAGTATAAGCCCAACCAATTCAAACGAGGTCTGCCTACGCCATGCGCCTTGACCTTGTGTACCAGGGGTTTATGTGGAACTCGGTCGAATGCTCTTTGCATATTGAGGTAGGAAGTGAGTACTGCCTAACCTGAGTTCACCGGTTCGGTGATATAGCCACTTATACCTTCACTTAATTATTCAGCGCTCCCTATAGAAGTAGGTTGGCTACCAACTGTTCATCTACCTTACAGACGCTGCTGGTCTTTTTCCATTCTGCTTTCTGTCTTCCCACGCAATAGTTACATCTTAGCAAACCGATACTGCGTTTTTTGATTAATTGCGCAACTCACTGTATTACACGTAGTCCGTGGCAACCAACCTATACGGCCATTGTTTTCGTGGAACATTCAAAAGACACTTTCAGCACAATCATTGTTGCACAGTGTGCATCATTTGTCTCCACTAAACGTTATACCATAGGACGTTAACAATGTTTGTTTCCACGCCTATTCTTTGCGGCCTTGTTTGTCTCTCACCTTCCCGTTTCTCCGAGGTCCGGAACTTCTTGGGGATCTGGGATTGGACCGAGAAAGTGTTTTGCCCGGGACAGGACATAACCCACAAGGACCTACAAAGAACATGGCTGTGCAACAAAGGGATACAACTGCACTCACTACCATGACCGTTGTCCAGTAATGAAAACTGGACACGAGGCCTTTACACTCCTGAAAAGTGTACATATACTTGAAAAATCCAGACGCAAGAAACTGACATTTTGCTCACGTGGACACTCATAAAGACGATTCTTCGTGAAGCTCTCACCCACCATGGGCCTCAGCCGTTACGGCGGCCCTGACCAAAGATACCTGATCAATTAACAGAGGAAATTGGAAGTCAATTGACTGAGGATAAGCGAGGGTGAAATCAGTCGACAAGCCGCTCTGGCATTGTTACATTAGTGTACAAACGGATTTCTGGCAGTGTTTTAAGGACGTGGTGGGATTTTGCCTGCCAAGCATTCTCCCCATAAAAGCCACAAATGCCCGCTTAACAACACTGCGACGTGGCGGATGTGACTCGCCACTGTCCACAACTACATATTGGCAAGTCGACTAGAATCATAATTTGATATTTTCCTGACACTTTCAAAAGTAAGATACGCCCTGCCTACGTGTATCATTTTCACCACACATGTACTGCCCAGACTGTTTGCACTCTGCACGTTAGAACCCAACTTGTCGTCATGCATTGACGGCTTAATTCCTCATGATTACTTTTACAATTTCCAAAGCCTGAACAACTTTCGGCTTACTGCTGATTACAAACATAGCAACGTGTTTGTTGCGAAACATAACGTCAGCTTCTTTAATCCGTGCACCATTTTCATCCCCGACCGCAGGACTCTTTCAACTGCCATCTTATCACCAACCAGACATGGAGGACAAGCCTGAACGCAGTCGTCCAAGTGCTGCCTTACAAAAGCCGGACGTAGTCTAACGAACATTTTGGTGGTCATTATCCCGAATGACCTACTGGTCATCCACATGATGTTGAAAGCTTTACGAAAATCCGTCGTCCAATGTTCACTAGACCTAAATAAATAAATATTTATTTTCGGCTATGCGAGGCATCCCTGTGATGGCCCAATCAAATAAGGGCAAGTACACATACATGTCATGGCAATAGTAACAGTGACAATCGGAGGTTGTTGAGACGTTCCTATTGGAAACTGTGCAATTAAACGGAAATAAAAATGAAGAGAGCCCATTGCCATGAGTTCGGGCGCGTTCGTGTGGGCACATTGATTCGGCCATAAAGTGCAGTAACAATTCAGGCGTGAACAGATCAAGAACTAGGTCTGATCAAATATAAAAGAGCTGGTGAAGAACGCTCAATCGCGATTACACGATAAGATGAGTTCATGTGAGTGTAGCGTACATAACAATGGTGAATGCGCAGAAAAAGACGTGGCGACGAAATATGCGGATAAGAATGTGTCGGGGCGTATCCATCAGGGTAGGATATAGTCAAGGTCAGCTTGTCAGTCTGAGCTTATTGGCAGCGACTTTACTCAGTGGCGAGGCACCTCCGCCACGTCGCAGTGTTTTTAAACGGACATTTGTGGCTTTTATAGGGAGAACGCTTGCCGGGCAAAAACCCACCACGTCCTGGAACACTACCATCAATGCATTCGAGCGACAAGCTGCAAATGGTAATGCTTCTTATTGACCGATTATTGGTTCTGTTAATCGCAGTCAGGATACACCCATAAATTTCGCTGGCTGATGCATGATGAGACGGGACGGTATCATCCATGAGTCTTGTCACTTCTGACGGAATGGTACGGATTGTACGGTAGGTAAACTACAAATCGAACATTCTGGCACGTTTTGTATTTTTCGTTGGTAAAACCGCGTACAGTCTCCGAGGGGTATCCATTAATATGTTGTTGAACCAAATATTAAAGGAGAATGGTCAAACGCAACCGCTCAGGCCCGAAAAGCTGCAAGTTGTCCTGAATAATAAACCGGAAATCCTCCCAGGGTAAGTTTGCTTGATTGGGGACATTGACATCCACGAGATCTAAATGATCTAGCCTTTGCAGACGCAATGCTCTGTCTCCCCCGCCTCCAGAGCACTGCTGCTCATAATTCATCACTAGTATATCTGCTTTTATCCTTAACGCTTCTATCCTGTTGACGATCTGTTAACACGGCTTTCTCTCCATGAGCCGATATCCTCCTCTCATCTCCATGGTCTCGCGCTTTCCGAGTACTGAGCCCAATCTTCTGAACCATCGACAGGTCCAAAGGTCTGTTCGCAACACCTCGAGATCTTTGTAGGCACTTCCACTTCCCCCTAAGTGTCTCCTTCACGATTACATTCTTTCATTTTCACGCTCTGTCTGCCTTCCTTTATCCATTGGACGGATAACTCTTCGGGCCTGGCTCTACTCTAGCCTCGTCTGACCAGTCTCCTACTTGCTGACTGTTTCCAGATATCCGAGACGCACGTGCTCTAGGCTGTGCGGTCGCAACACACCCTGTCCCTCAGCCTGAGAGCTTCGTTTGACATGCTAACGGGCTTTTTATAAAGCCTCTGTAATCCAGCAAATTTTCTTTTCTCGTGACATTCGTTACTGTTATCCACACTTTAATTTGACGGTCTAGCTTCATCTTGCTGACTTATCCAGGATCATCTAATCGCTCTTTTGCTTTCTGACCCCTCTCGGACGTCTAAGAGCGAAAGGATTTATGCTCTGCCGACTTACCGCTCTGTGATTCTCTTCTCATGAACATTACTGGTCGTGATTTATCTAAGTTATTCTATTCCCCTTACAAGCCTAACGTGTCCATTTCTGCCGACTGTTAACATTCTGGCGATAATAATATCGCTTTCTCTCTATGAGTCGACTTGTTAGGCTCGTCTCAATGGTCTCCTCTCTGACTGCTGAGGCCTTCTCATTGAGTCATCGACAAATCCAATGGTCTGTTCACAACACCTCGAGACCATTCGACGCTGTTCCACTTCTCCACAATAGTTACTTTACCTTTCAGACTTCATTCTTTCCTTTTCGCGCCCTCTTTACATTCCTTTTCAATTGGACGGAGAACTTTTCGGGTTTGGTTCTAATCTATCCTCTTCTGCCCAGTCTCCTTTCTGATTGCCTCCAGATATACGAGACGTAAACGATTTAGGCTCTGTAGTCTTAACACTCTTTGCCCCTCATCCTTTGTGCTTTGCTCGCCATACTATCTACCTATTCCGGAGAAACGCTCCGCCGCCCTTACCCTAATTAAATCACTGAACATTACTCATCCTTCTTTTCGCAGCTTCTTCATTTCTCCTCAATGGAACCACTTTTACCGACTCTCTGCTTACCTTCCTGTGCTTTCTGTTGCATTTCTTCTTCATTCGACGCTAACTTACACGTGTTTGTCCTCCCTGATTTCTGGCATTCATACCAATTTAAGATTAAGTAAATACGTCTCTGTCGCTTCTTCTGAGTGATATTCCCTCCCATTATCTGCACACCTTGTTCTTCTCCCTCAGGTTCCCACCGATTGAGCATGTGCCTATTTTAGGAACCCCAAACACTCCTGCTTCATCTTCAATCTTTCATTCTTTACGGATCCGTGTTCTGCTCGAGTCTCGTCGTATTTCGCCACTTATGATATACGTGTATAAGCGATATTTAAATAACAATTACATATATGGGGGTACAATAGTTAAGGCATCGCCGCATTTGATTGACTGCATTCCAGATGCATTCCTTTCTTCTGGCTGTGTGGCTGTCTCTGTTCGTTTCCTTTTTTCTCACGAGTCTGGCACAGGTACGGCGACACGCACCCAAAGAATTGTCCACCGTTGCGACAACAATACAAGGCACACAGTTCCTTTACCTGGACATGAGCGGAAAATTATCAACTCCTTTACAACTTACCAAACGGACAAATCATTCGATACCTTGCACGGATACAATTCTTCCGCGGCTTGAACCACTGAGTTCAATTTACCTAACACTACCTCCTCCACATATCTCTTGACTGGAGGACTTTCGACTTCGGAAGGCACATTCTCCTGCCGATACAAATCTTGAGCATTCGGTCACTTTAAGCTCTTCAATCCGCTTTGACAACTCAAATGGCCGTGGTTTCCCATATTTCTAATCAATTTCACTACATACCCAGGGGATCTGCGATTCTTTCTTCGGAACCTTATCCCATCCTCCAATACTTCAACATATTTCAGGGTATATTCTTGGAGAGTTCACGCGGTTCTGAAGATGATCAACACATCATAGCCAGAAAGAATGCTTAGTTCCTGACCTATCGATCTGGCACAGGACAGGACCCAGGCTCGCATCAGTCAGCAGAAAAATGGGACGCAACTTGACTGCGAATAACGGAGCAAACAAACGTTCAATGATAAACACAGCCAGTTACAAATTGACATTCAATGGCAGTGTTTCAGGACTTGATGGGTTTTCGCCTGGCAAGCGTTCTCCTTATAAAAAGCCACAAATGTCCGTTTAACAACATTGCAACGTGGCGAATGTGACTCGCCACTGAATAAAGTCACAGCCCATAAATTCACACTGGCAGATCAATTAGCGTCATCATTTTGGCGTACTCTTCAATTATCTTCCATTGGATCATTCAGGATTCTCAATCTGTTATTTTTCAAGGTATGACTGTGATATATGGCAGAGCGATTATGTCCAACCAAATGGGTCCTGATCCACTACAACCAAATCGTTGTTGCGCATGTTCACCATTGCACAGTTCCAAACATGGACATATGAACAATTTTTTACTATCACTACAGTTGCCATCAAATGTCTGTACAGCTGTACATACCAGATCATGCCTCAATTGGCGTGCCTCGCACAGTCGAGAATAAAATATTTATTTATTTATTCAACATATGGACGGTAAAAGTGGTGAGGGCAGCTCCATATGTGGTAAGTGAAAAAATTCATTAGTGTAAAGCGCCGCATCCATTTGTTCTTGCCACAGTGTGTGTATTGTGTGTGAAAGTTTTGTGTTTGAATAGTTACAAAGTACGTGCATGGCACATGCAGGAAAATCTGCACTCCGGTTAGATGAAATGACCGAGTTGACGCTAAATGTCAGCAACTCAGAAGAAGAGGCGTGCTGAACTCAATTGTTCAGGCCATAATATAGCGGCATCCATCCTAGATCACAGATAAGTGTTTTGTCCATCCGGTAAGTACTAAGGCAGCGCAAAGCTTATCCATCTACTTCCAGATAAGGGAATATTGCGCTTCGTTGAAGTGTTGAGGTCAAGACAGTGGACGTATCCTCGGGTTCTGGCCACCGTTTCTGTGAAAATATCGGAGAAAAAGACAACGAACAGAGACAGCCACACAAACAAGCAACAACGATGCATCCGGAACTCAGAGAAAAAGATCAGTCGCAAACGTGCTTTCACTAATGAACCTCACATTATATTTCTCAATATAAACGAAATATCATATGTACATGGGTTCCATAATAATTTAGCTTAATCGTACCATGAACAATGCCGCATCAGAGAGTTGCGCGATATCAGGGAGTGAGAGGCCGAGCCGAAGGATTTGGATTAGTCGGTGGATTGAGACTAAGGCGTTTAATTATGTAGTGAAGACGAGTGGTGCGGATCAAGGTTAAGAATGAAAAACTGTGATAATAGAGCATGAGCAAGTTCAGCAAAGTTCTCGGGGGAAGCAATGCTTTGGGTATGCAGCACTTAGAAAATATACGTCTCAGTAGTATGGATGAAATCCGAAATACAGGCAAAAAAGAATAGGTTAAGGCAAAGCACAGAGATGTCCATCCAGTTGAAAAGCAAGCAGAGACCAAGATAAGGAAAAGACAGAGTAGGATTGAGAAAGGCTTTAATTGAAAGAGTGAAAAGTCAACTGAGCAGTCAAGTAGGCCAGCCGAACTATGAAATGTAACGTGTCATAATTTTGAGTGAATTCGGAGTGCAGGGGCCGATCATGTGAGGTTCGAGTGGTCAGCGCGTTAAGATTGTGACGTACAATGAAGGCTAGAAAAAGGCTAGAAAAATATAGAGTGAAAAAATCTAGCAAGCCCTAGAGGTAGGGAAAACGTATAGCTGAGTCAGCAATGACTGTACCGCTGAAGTCTCAGTAACAAATAGTTAGAAAAGCTGACAGGCAAAGTGCGGCTAAGTCACGGTAAGGCAGTAAGGATGGCCGTCAGTTTGAAAGAAGGAATGCAAGCAGAAATCGAGAAAAGAAATGTTTGGGGTCGGAATGAGAAAGGTTTATTGATAAGGAGTGGAGGAGCCCACGAGGCTCTCCAGGTGATGGTAACTAGAAGTTGAGTCAGCCGAACCAAGTTTTGTAACGTCGAATAACTCTGAGTAAAACTGGAAAAGAGGTGGCTGATCTGGCGAGACTGGATTAGTCGGAGCGTAGGAATAGCACGTAAAAATAAAGGCAAGAAAAGGTCCGCAGCAATAGAGGGTGAGCGAGTGAAGCAGCCTCACAGAGTAGGGGAACAAGCGCGTTGAGTCTGCATAGCGTATGCCACTTAAGTCAGGGTAGCCTTGGAGCAGTCAGAGAAAGAGGCTAGTCAGTGGGACTAGATCACCTCAGTGCAGTAAGATCGGGCACTCCAGTTGAAGAAGAAATGAAAACGGAGCGCGATAATAAAAGTTAGGGTCAGGATGGGGAAGATTTATTGACAAAAGATGGGAAAAAGCCACGAAGCTTTCCAGGTAATATAATCGCGTAGTTGAGTCAGACGAACCAAGAGAGGTGACGTCTCCGAAGTCTGAATGGATCTGGAGAGCAGGAGGCCGATCGTGTGGGAATGGATTCGTCGGTGCATTTGGATAAGGGCATGTAGTAAAGGTAAGAAAAGAGCAAAAATTAAATGGTGGGCAAGTTTAACAGGCTCTAGATTTACGGAAAATATCTGGTTTAGTCTGCGGAGCGTATACCGCGTAAGTATCCCTAGCATAGTAGCAGGCTGAGGGAAAAAGCACAACAGCAAAACACCGAGATCAGGTTGGAGTTGAAATCGCGGTACCTCGTTGCCGCCAAGCAAATAACGCGTCGGCGGGTCATTCCGACGAACGCGCACAACTGAACATTTCGCTAAATTTACGAGCAACTGTCACAAAACTGCCCAGTTCCAAAGTCTATCCAGAGCGCGCTGAAGGGTCATTGGATCAATCGGATCATCTATCGTGAACCAGAATTTCAAGTCATAAGCAAACATTAGGGATGGCACACACAATTCATCAAATAGGTCATTAACGTATAAAGTGAAGAGAAGGGGGCCAAGGACCGAACCTTGCGGAACGCCACTGAGAACACATTGACGGAAGGACAGGCTTGAACCCACCCGCACCCACATTTTCTTTCCGATTGGAAAAGCTGAAATCCATCGTAAGAGTGATCCAGAAATACCATAGGTATTCAGCTTGCACAAAAGGCGCGAATGTGGAACGGTGTCAGAAGCTTTGGAAAAGTCAATGAACAGCACGTTCACTGCCTTACCGCAATCAACGGCTTCGGCCCAGTATTCACGATCCGTTAACAAGTTAGTAAGGCAAGGATAGCCCTTACGAACGCCGTGCTGAGAAGGATTAAGCAACTCAAACGCTTTCAAGTGCTCTTCGAGAGCGTCCCTCACGAGCATTTCCAACAACTTGACCAGCACGCTCGTTAAACTGACCGGTCTATAGTTAGCAGGGAGGTGCTTATCACCTTACTTAACAATGGGACAAACAATAGCCTACTTCCATTCCTTGGGTAGAGAGCAGCCCCGTAGAGACTTCACAAGAAGTTACGCAATCGGACGGCAAAATGCATCAGCAAATCGTAGTATGATTTCGGATAAATAGCATCCCCAGCGGCAAACTTATTAGAATTTAATTGCCTCAGAAGCTGGAGCACTTGAGCCTATGTTGTAGCAACTTCCTCCATGAGGCAGCCCTTAGAAGCTTTTGCCTGGAGGCTGATATGTGGCGGCAGTGGCTCTCGAACATGGACCCCAGCATACTCTCCTCCGAGCAAACAAGCTTTTCCGTGCTCCGTGACGGCAGCAGTGCCGTCAGCGCCAAACAACACTGGGATGCACGAGTTCATGTAGCTTCGTCGTTTGGCACATGCGAAGAAGCGTTTCGGGTTTGATGAAGGTAAACTAGCAAGCTCTAATTTATGCTGTAGACGAGCAGCTGGTATATACTGACTGCATGCATGTCGAGGTTTACGATATAGCTTGAAGGTGCATAATGAAGGAGCAGGTAAGCAAGTACGGCAACATCTGGCACGTCCGTTAAGTTGTTTGTGTACGGCAGAATCGGACCAATGTGCCTTGGCCATAGTTTTCTTCCAGACGGACAGTGGTATATGGGGGAGAGAGCTCACTCAAGTATGATTTATATCTGTCCCAGGCAGTTTGCATTTGGTCACTTTTCAAACTGACACAAGACGACTTTGTGGCCTTGGCTTTCATTATCTAAAAGTCCGCCTGCCCTGCCGTGATCTTGTCTCACCGGACTAGTCTGTTTCTCTCTGACTGCTCCCATGCTATCGAGACTTAACTTTGTTACCCCTACTATGAGGTAATTCTAGACTTGTTCCCTCGTTAGTGTTATAGCCTTTTTCTTACCTTCACTGTACGCCCTAGTACCAAAGGGCCGATTAATCCAGTCCCGCTCAGTCGGCCTCCTTATCAATGAATCCATTTGTCTCGAGACATCACTTCTCTTGGTTCGGCTGACCTAATGGTTCTGCGTACATTACGTAGAGAGGCTCGTGGGCTTTTACACTCTTTACCAATAAACCCTTCTTATCCAGACCCTAACCTTTTCTTATATCGCTTTATGTTTTCCTTCCTTTCCTAATCCGAAGGTCGGCTTTACTGCCCTGCCGTGATCTTGTCTTACCTGACCAGCCTGGTTCTCTAGGCCTGCTCTTAGGTTACTGAGACTTAAGCGGTATACGCTCCGCAGACTACGCAAGATGTTGCCCTTACATCTGGAGCCTGTTAGACTTGCCCACCATTTATTGTTAGCTCTTTTCTCACCTTTACTATGTGTCCCTATGCAAACGCGACGACTAAACAAGTCTTACCTGATGGACATCCTGTTCTACGGATACCTTCAGACTTCTGAGACGTCACTTCGCTTGGTTCGCCTGACTCCGCTATCTCTTTACAGTACCTGGAGAGCCTCGTGGGCTTTTCCCACCTTTCGTCAATAAACCTTTCTCATCCTGACGCTAACCTATCTTTTATCGTGCTCTGTTTTCAATTCCTTTTCAACTAAAGTGCCAGATCTCACCGCCCTGAGGTACTCTAGCCCCACCGATCAGTTTCTTCTCTCTGATTGCTCCTACGCTACCCAGACATAAGCAGTATACGCTATGTAGACTCAACGCTCTTGTGCCCCTACCCGGTGAGGCTGCTAGACTCGTTCACCCTCTATATTTGCTGCTCTTTTCCTTGCCTTTATTGTACGTGCAATTCCTAAGCGGTGACTAATCCAGTCCCGCCGGATCGACCACTTGTTATCCGATTTCACTCAGAGTTCTTCGACGTTACAAATCTTGGTTCGGCTGACCCAACTTTTATTTTACATCACCTGGAAAGCCTCGTAAGCTTCTCCACTCTTTACCAATAAATCTATCTCATCCAGAACCTAACCTTTTCTTTAGCTGGCTAGCCGAACAACATCCTCGTGGTGCCAGCTGGGTAGTTCGGGTTTAACCCGTTCCAGCTAATAGTTCGGCCGCTGATTTCAGGATGTGGTGGATTTTCGCAAAATTTCTCTCTATAAAAAGCCACAAATGTCTGCTTAACAACACTGTGACGTGGCGGTCGTGGCTCGTCACAAAATAAAGTCACTGCCCATTGGATATTGGATAATCCTTTCCAACCCACAGACACCAATCTTCTGCTCGCACATTGCTGGCAATAGCAAGCATTCAAGAATAGAGCAGCAGTTACAAATGCAAATTGCACAGCTACCTAAACGCACACACAATTACATACTTACTTCCCCTGCACAAACAAGCACTGTGATGGCAAACATATCGGATTTTTACAAATTCTTGATCACGCATTGTTTTGTCAAAATGATCATGCCTGTAAAGGTGTGCCTCGCCTTGTTGAGAATAAAAGATTTATTTATTTATTTATTTTATGTCGTTTTCTGTTTTTATTCCTTTTTTACTCGGACTGCCGGTGTTACCCAGCTTCAGCTACCTTTGTAATATCTCATTAGCACCCTAGCATAATTTGATAACCTGCGCGTCGCTATGCCTTAGCCTCTACGCTCTGAACTATCTAACAGCCGTGTTGTATGTATGCGCATCATCCGTTTGCGGTCCTTTCTTCATGAAAACTCTTGGCTATCTTCTGTGGAGCAAAGCTAACTCAAGTAGTCCGAGCACAGCGCTCCTTCCTAGACGATCATTTATCTATTACTTGCTACGTCTATGACATCTACTTCTACTGAAGTCCAGCTCTCTCACCGGCTTTTCCCGGTACAGGCTTTCTTGCTAGATGCACAACTGTCACCTACACGTCTGCGACACCTAATAAATTGTAGTGCAGCTCTCTCACTGGCTTCCTCCGGCTCAGGCTTCCTTAGCACCCCAGCATGATTTGATTAGCTGCGCGACAATGCGGCTTAGTCTATTACACTCTGATCTACTTAGCAACCTCATTGTGTGCTTGCGCTTCTCTTGTCTGCTGTCCTTCTAGCACGAAAGCACTCTTAGCTTTCTTCTGTCGTGCAAGCAAATTCATGTATTCAGCGCAAGCCGCTGTTTTGCCTCACATCTAGATGTTCATTTATCCCTTACTCGCTGTACTGTCTTAGGCATTTTACCTGCCATCCACTAGCTCTCGGGCTAGCATTCACTGGCTCTATTCAGCTTGGTACTATTATCCTAACACCCCAGCTGCTGCGGTTAGGCCTCTTGTTCTGATATCCTCAGCAACCCTAATGTAAGCTTGCATTCTGGCTGTTCGCTGCCCTTCCGTCAATTAACCCTTCTTAGCTTTTTAGTTCATCACTCCTACCATCTGGTCAGTATACAGACGCCCGTTAGCTGCTCATTTATAGAAGTACATTTCTCACTTACTCGCTGCTATGTTTGCGACATTTACCCATGTATGAGTCCAACAGACTCACTGGCTTTTCCCGGGTCAACACACCCTAACGCTAGTTCCTTGGCACTCTAGAATAACTCGCTTCTCTGCGCGACACTACGTATACATTTGCACCGCACGTTCGCTTTCATTTAACTGATATATATTACTTAGCTTCTATGGATCAATCCTTTCTCACCTAGTGTCCGTGTCCACATTTGCAGCAAAGGTTTCGACACTTACTTATGTAGGAGGTAAGCTCTCTGACAGGCATTTCCCATCCAAGTCGGCCATATCACTATACTAGCAGTACCATCGTGTCGGCTTTCTAGCTTGATATCCAGAAAATTTTAACTCAGGGCTTGAATCCTATCTATCCGTTGACTAAGCACCAATTGAGCTTTGAACCTGTTTCATCACAAGCCATTTATACCTTCACTTAATTAATCTGCGCTCCCTATCGAAGTTGGTTGGCTACCAGCTGTTCATCCACCATACAAACGCCGCTGGTCTTTTTCCATCCTGCTTTCTGTCTTCCCACGCATTAGTTACATCATAGCAAACCGATACTGCGTTTTCTGAGTAATGGCGCAATTCACGGTATTACACGTAGTCGGTGGCAACTAACCTATACCGTCATTGTTTTCGTGGAACATTCAAAAGACACTTTCAGCACAATCATTGTTGCACAGTGTGCATCATTTGTCTCCACTAAACGTTATACCATAGGACCTTAACAATGTTTGTTTCCACGCCTGTTCTTTGCGGCCTTGTTTGTCTCTCACCTTCCCGTTGCTCCGAGGTCCGGAACTTCTTGGGGATCTGGGATTGGACCGAGAAAGTGTTTTGCCCGGGACAGGACATAACCCACAAGGACCTATGAAGAACATAGCTGTGCAACAAATGGATACTACTGCACTCACTACCATGACCGTTGTCCAGTAACGATAGCTGGACACGAGGCCTTTACAATCCAGAAAAGTGTACATACACCTGAAAAATCCAGACGCAAGTAACTGACATTTTGCTCATGTGGACACTCACAAAGACGATTCTTCGTGAAGCTCTCACCCACCATGCGCCTCAGCCGTTACGGCGGCCCTGACCAAAGATACCTGATCAACTAACAGAGGAAATTAGAAGTCAAATGACTGAGGAGAAGCGAGGGTGAACTCAGTCGGCAAGCTGCTCTGGCATTAGTATATTAGTGTACAAACGGATTTCTGACAGTGTTCCAGGACGTGGTGGGTTTTTGCCTGGCAAGCATTCTCCCCATAAAAGCCACAAATGTCCGCTTAAAAACACTGCGACGTGGCGGATGTGACTCGCCACTGAATAAAGTCACTGCCCACAACTACATATTGGCAAGTCGACTAGAAGCATAATTCGATATTTTCCTGACACTTTCAAGAGTAAGATACTCCCTGCCTACGTGTATCATTTTCACCACACATGTACTGCCGAGACTGTTTACACTCCGCACGTTGGAACCCAACTTGTCGTCATGCATTGACGGCTTTATTCTTAATGATTACTTTTACAATTCCAAAAGCCTTTACAACTTTCGGCTTACTGCTGATTACATACATAGCAACGTGTTTGTTGCGAAACAAAACGTCAGCTTCTTTAATCCGTGCACCATTTTCATCCCTGACCGCAGGACTCTTTCAGCTGCCATCTTATCACCAACCGGACATGGAGGACAAGCCAGAAAGCAGTCGTCCAATTGCTGCCTTACAAAAGCCGGACGTAGTCTAACGAACATTTTTGTGCTCATTATCCCGAATGACCTACTGATCATCCACATGATGTTGAAAGCTTTACGAGAATCCGTCGTCCAATGCTCACTAGACCTAAATAAATAAATATTTATTTTCGGCTATGCGAGGCATGCCCGTGATGGCCTGATCAAATAAGGGCTAGTACACATACATGTCATGGCAACAGTAACAGTGCCAATCGGAGGTTGTTTATACGTTCCTATTTGAAACTGTGCAATTAAACGGAAATAAAAATGCAGAGAGCCCATTGCCATGAGTTCGGACGCATTCGTGTGGGCACATTGATTAGTCCATAAAGTGCAGTAACAATTCAGGCGTGAACAGATCAAGAACTAGGGCTGATCAATTATAAAAGCGCTGGTGAAGAACACGCTCAATCGCGATTACACGATAAGCTGAGTTCATGTGAGTGTAGCGTCTATAACAATGGTGAATGCGCAGAAAAGAGGTGGCGACGAAATATGCGGGTAAGCATGTGTCGGGGTGTATCCATCATGGTAGGATATAGTCAAGGTCAGATTGTCAGTTGAGCTTATTGGCATCAAGTTTATTCAGTGGCGAGGCACCTCCGCCACTTCGCAGTGTTTTTAAACGGACATTTGTGGCTTTTATAGGGAGAACGCTTGTCAGGCAAAAACCCACCACGTCCTGGAACACTACCATCAATGCATTCGAGCGACAAGCTGCAAATAGCAATGCTTCTTATTGACCGATTATTGGTTCTGTTAATCGCAGTCAGGATACACCCATAATTTTCGCTGGCTGATGCGTGATGAGGCGGGACGGTATCATCCATGAGTCCTGTGACTTCCTGACGGAATGGTACAGATTGTACGGTAGGTGAAATATAAATCGAACATTCTGGCATGTTTTGCATTTGTCGTCGGTAGAACCGCGTAATGTCTCCGAGGGGTATCCATTAATATGTTGTTGAACCATGTATTAGAGGAGAATGGTCAAACGCAACCGCTCAGGCCCGAGAAAGCTGCATGTTGTCCTGAATAATAAACCGGAAATCCTCCCAGGGTAAGTTTGCTTGATTGGGGACATTGGCATCCAGAGATCAAAATGACCTAGCCTCTGCAGACGCAATGCTCTGTCTCCCCCGCCTCCAGAGAGCTGCTGCTCACGATTCATCAATAGTATATCCGCTTTTATCCTTAACGATTCTATCCTGTTGACGCTATGTTAGCACGGCTCTCTCACCATGAGCCGATATCCTCCTCTCATCTCCATGGTCTCCTGCTTTCCGAATACTGAGCTCATACTTCTGAACCATCGACGGGTCCAAAGGTCTGTTCGCAACACCTCGAGCACTTTGTAGGTTCTTCCACTTCCCCCTAAGTGTCTCCTTCCCGATTACATTCTTTCATTTCGTGCTCTGTCTACCCTCCTTTATCCATTGAACGCATAACTCTTCGGGCCTGGCTCTACTCTAGCCTCGTCTGAACAATCTCCTACTTTCTGACTGGTTCCAGAGATCCGAGACGCACGTGCTCTAGGCTGTGCAGTCACAACACACCCTGTCGCTCAGGCTGAGAGCTACGCTTGACATGCTAACGGGCTTTCTATATAGCCTCTGTAGTCCCGCAAATTTTCTTTTCTCCTGACATTCACCACTGTTATCTCCACTTTAATTTGACGGTCTAGCTTCATCTTGCTGACTTATCCAGGCTCATCTAAACGCTTTTTGTTTTCTGGCCCCTCTCGGACGTCTAAGAGCGAAATGATTTATGCTCTGCCGATGTACCGCTCTGTGCCTCTCTTCTCATGAACATTACTGGTCGTGATTTATCATATTTATTCTATTCCCCTTACAAGCTCAACATGTCCATTTCTGCCGACTGTTAACATTCTGGAGATAATAATATCGCTTTCCCTCTATGAGTCGACATGTTAAGCTCGTCTCAATGGTCTCCTCTCTGACTGCTGAGGCCTTCTCATTGAGTCATCCACTGATCCAATGGTCTGTTCACAACATCTCGAGACCATTGTACGCTTTTCCACCTCTCCACAATAGTTACTTTTCCTTTCAGCCTTCATTCTTTCCTTTTCGCCTCCACTTTACATTCCTTTTCAATTGGACAGAGAACTTTTCGGGTTTGGCTCTAATCTATCCTCGTCTGCCCAGTCTCCTTTCTGATTGCCTCCAGACATCCGAGACATAAACGATTTAGGCTCTGTAGTCCCACCACTCTTTGCCCCTCATCCTTTGTGCTTTGCTCGCCATACTATCTACCTATTCCGGCGCAACGCTCCGCCACCCTTACCCTAATTAAATCACTCAGCATTATTCATCCTTCTTTTTGCAGCTCTTTCACTTTTCCTCAATGGAACCTCTTTTACCGACTCTCTGCTTACCTTCCTGTGCTTTCTGTTGCATTCCCTCTTCATTCGACGCTAGCTTACATGTGTTTGTCCTCCTTGATTTCTTGCATTCATACTAATTTAAGCTGAAATAAATACGTCTCTGTCGCTTCTTCTGAGTGATATTCCTCCCCATTATCTGCACACCTCGTACTTCTTTCTCAGGTTCCCACCGATTGAGCATGTGCCTATTTTAGGACCCCCAAACACTCCTGATTCATCTTCAAGCTTTCATTCTTTACTGATCCGTGTTCTGCTCGATTCTCATCGTAGTTCGCCACATGATATACGTGTATATGAGATATTTAAATAACAATTACATATATAGGCGTTCAATAGTTCAGGCATCGCCGCAATTGATTGACTGCATTCCAGATGCATTCCTTTCTTCTGGCTGTGTGGCTGTCTCTGTTCGTTTCATTTTTCTCCCGAGTCTGGCACAGGTATGGCGACACGCACCCAAAGCATTGTCCACCGTTGCGACAACAATACAAGGCGCACAGTTCCTTTACCTGGACATGAGCGGAAAATTATCAACTCCTTTACAACTTACCAACCAGACAAATCATTCGATATCTTGCACTGATACAATTCTTCCGCGGCTTGAACCATTGAGTTTAATTTACCTAACACTACCTCTTCCACATATCACTTGACTGGAGGACTTTCGACTTCGGAAGGCACATTCTCCTGCCGATACAAATCTTGAGCATTCGGTCATTTTAAGCTCTTCAATCCGCTTTGACAACTCAAATGGCCGTGCTTTCCCATATTTCTAATCAATTTCACTACATACCCAGGGGATCTGCGATTCTTTCTCCGGAACATTATCCCATCCTCCAATACTTCAACATATTTCAACGTCTAACATTCGGTGACTTCACGTGGTTCTGCAAATGATAAACACATCATAGCCAGAAAGAATGTTTAGTTCCTGACTTACTGATCTGGCACAGGACAGGACCCAGGCACGCATCAGTTAGCAGAAAAATTGGATGCAACTTGGCTGCGAATAACGAAGCAAACAAACGTTCAATGATAAACATAGCCAGTTAAAATTGCCATTCAATGGATTGGCGGCAGTGTTTCAGGACGTGGTGGTTTATCGCTTGGCAAGCGTTCTCCCTATAAAAAACCACAAATGTCCGTTTAACAACACTGCGACGTGGCGAATGTGACTCGCCACCGAATAAAGGCACAGCCCATAACTTCACACTGGCAGTTCAATTAGCGTCATCATTTTGGCGTACTCTTCAATTATCTTCCATTGGATCATTCAGGATTCTCAATCTATTATTTTTCGAGGTATGCCTGCAATATATGGCAAAGCGATTATGTCCAACCAAATGGGTCCCGATCCACTATAACCAAATCGTTGTTGCGCATCTTCACCATTGCACAGTTCCAAGCATGGACATATGAACAATTTTCTACTGTCACAACCGTTGCCGTACAATGTCTGTACAGCTGTGCATACCTGATCATGCCTCAATTGGCGTGCCTCGCATAGTCGAGAATAAACTATTTATTTATTTATTTAACATATGGACGGTAAAAGTGGTGAGGGCAGCTCCATATGTGGCAAGTGAAAAGAATTTCAGTAGTGTAAAGGGCCGCATCCATTTGTACTTGCTACAGTATGACTATTGTGTGTGAAAGTATTGTGTTGCAATATTTACAAAGTACGTGCATAGCACATGCAGGAAAATCTGCCCTTCGGTTAGATGAAATGACCGAGTTGACACTAAATGTCAGCAACTCAGAAGAAGAGGTGAGCTGAACCCAATTGTTCAGGCCTTAATATAGCGGCATCCATCCAAGATAACAGATAAGTGTTTTGTCCATCCGGTAAGTACCAAGGCAGAGTAAAGCTTATCCATCCATTTCCAGATAAGGGAATATTGTGCTTCGTTGAAATGTTGAGGTCAAGACAGTGGACGTATCCTCGAGTTCTGGCCACCGTTTCTGTGAAAATATCGGAGCAAAAGACAACGAACAAAGACAGCCACACAAACAAGCAACAACGATGCATCCGGAACTCAGAGAAAAATATCAGTCGCAAACGTGCTTTCACTAATGAACCTCACAATATATGTCTCATTATAAACGGAATATCATATGTACATGTGTTCCATAATAATTTAGCTTAGTCGTACCATGAACAATGACGCATCAGAGTTGCGCGATATCAGGGAGTGAGAGGCCGAGCCGAAGGATTTGGATTAGTCGGTAGATTGCGGCTAAGGCGTTTAATTATGTAGTGTAGACGAGTGGTGCGGACCAAGGTTAAGAATGAAAAGAACCGTGATAATAGAGCATGAGCAAGTTCAGCAAAGTTTTCGGGGGAAGCTAAGCTTTGGGTATGCAGCACTTAGAACATATACGTCTCAGTAGTATGGATGAAATCAGAAATACAGGCAAATAAGAATAGGTTAAGGCAAAGTACAGAGATGGCCATCCAGTTGAAAAGCAATCAGAGACCAAGATAAGGAAAAGACACAGTAGGATTGAGAAAGGCTTTAATTGAAAGAGTGAAAAGTTAACGAGGCTTCCGAGGGACTAAGCAGTCAAGTAGGCCGGCAGAACTATGAAATGTAACTTGTCATACTTTTGAGTGAATTCGGAGTGCAGGGACCGAGCAAGCGAGGCTCGAGTGGTCAACGCGTTAAGATTGTGGCTTACAATTAAGGCTAGAAAAGGCTAGAAAAATATAGAGTGAAAATATCTAGCAAGCCCTAGAGGTAGGGAAAACTTATAGCTTAGTCAGCAAAGACTGTACCGCTGAAGCCTCAGTAACAAAAAATGTTAGAGAAACTGACAGGTAAAGTGCGGCTAAATCACGGTAAGGCAGTAAAGAGGGCCGTCAGTTTGAAAGAAGGAATGCAAGCAGAAATCGAGAAAGGAAATGGTTAGGGTCGGAATGAGAAAGGTTTACTGATAAGGAGTGGAGGAGCCCACGAGGCTTTTCAGGTGATGTTAACTAGACGTTGAGTCAGCCGAACCAAGGTTTGTAACGTCGAATAACTCTGAGTAAACCTGGAAAACAAGTGGCCGATCTGGCGAGACTGGATTAGTCGGAGCGTAGGAATAGCACGTAAAAATAAAGGCAGGAAAAGGTCCGCAGTAATGGAGGGTGAGCGAGCGGAGCAGCCTCACGGGGTAGGGGAACAAGAGCGTTGAGGCTGCATAGCGTATACCACTTACGTCAGGGTAGCATTGGAGCAGTCAGAGAAAGAGGCTAGTCAGTGGGACTAGATCACTTCAGGGCAGTGAGATCGGGCACTCCAGTTGAAGAAGAAATGATCATGCCTCAACTGGCGTGCCTCGCATAGTCGAGAATAAATATTTATTTATTTATTTATTTATAAAACAGAGCGCGATAATAAAAGTTAGGGTCAGGATGGGAAAGATTTATTGACGAAAGATGGGAAAAAGCTACGAAGCTTTTCAGGTAATATAATTGCGTAGTTGAGGCAGACGAACTAAGAGAGGTGACGTCTCTGAAGTCTGACTGGATCTGGAGAGCAGGAGGCCGATCGTGTGGGACTGGATTAGTCGGTGCGTTTGGATAAGGGCATGTAGTAAAGGTAAGAAAAGAGCAGACAATAACTGGTGGGCAAGTCTAACAAGCTCTAGATTTAAGAAAAATATCTGGTTTAGTCTGCGGAGGGTATACCGCGTAAGTATCCCTAGCATAGTAGCTGGCTGAGGGAAACAGCACAACAGCAAAACACCGAGCTCAGATTGGAGTTGAACTCGCGGTACCTCGTTGCCGCCAAGCAAATAGCGCGTCGGCGGGTCATTCGGACGAACGCGTACAACTGAACATTTCGCTAAGTTAACGAGCAACTGCCACAGAACTGCCCAGTTCCAAAGTCTATCCAGAGCGCACTGAAGGGTCATTTTACCAAGCGGATCGTCTTTCGTGAACCAAAGTTTCAAGTCGTCCGCAAACATTAGGGACGGCACACCTAATTCAGCAGATAGGTCATTAACGTATAAAGTGAAGAGAAGGGGGCCAAGGACCGAACCTTGCGAAACGCCACTGAGAACACATTGGCGGAAGGACAGGCTTGAATCCACCCGCACCCACATTGCCTTTCCGATTAGAAAAACTGAAATCCATCGTAAAAGTGATGCAGAACTACCATAGGTATTCAGCTTGCACAAAAGGCGCGAATGTGGAACGGTGTCAAAAGCTTTGGAAAAGTCACTGAACAGCACGTTCACTGCCTTACCGCAATCAAGAGCTTCGGCCTAGTATTCACGATCCGTTGACAAGTTAGTAAGGCAAGGATAGCCCTTACGAACGCCGTACTGAGAAGGATTATTCAACTCAAACGCTTTCAAGTGCTCTTCGAGAGCGTCCCTCACGAGCATTTCCAACAACTTGACCAGCACGCTCGTTAAACTGTCCGGTCTATAGTTAGCAGGGAGATGCTTGTCACGTTACTTAACAATGGGGCAAACGATAGCCTCCTTCCATTCCTTGGGTAGAGAGCAGCCCCGTAGCGACTTTAAAAGAAGTTGCGTACTCGGATGGCAAAAGGCATCAGCCAAATCGCGGTATGGTTTGGGATAAATAGCATCCCCAGCGGCAAATGTATTAGGATTTAATTGCCTCAGAAGCCAGAACACTTGAGCCTATGTTGTAGCAACTTCCTCCATGAGGCAGCCCTTAGAAGCTTTTGCCTGGAGGCTGATATGTGGCGGCAGTGGCTCTCGAACATGGACCCCAGCATACTCTCCTCCGAGCAAACAAGCTTTTCCGTGCTCCGTGACGGCAGCAGTGCCGTCAGCGCCAAACAACACTGGGATGCACGAGTTCATGTAGCTTCGTCGTTTGGCACATGCGAAGAAGCGTTTCGGGTTTGATGAAGGTAAACTAGCAAGCTCTAATTTATGCTGTAGACGAGCAGCTGGTATATACTGACTGCATGCATGTCGAGGTTTACGATATAGCTTGAAGGTGCATAATGAAGGAGCAGGTAAGCAAGTACGGCAACATCTGGCACGTCCGTTAAGTTGTTTGTGTACGGCAGAATCGGACCAATGTGCCTTGGCCATAGTTTTCTTCCAGACGGACAGTGGTATATGGGGGAGAGAGCTCACTCAAGTATGATTTATATCTGTCCCAGGCAGTTTGCATTTGGTCACTTTTCAAACTGACACAAGACGACTTTGTGGCCTTGGCTTTCATTATCTAAAAGTCCGCCTGCCCTGCCGTGATCTTGTCTCACCGGACTAGTCTGTTTCTCTCTGACTGCTCCCATGCTATCGAGACTTAACTTTGTTACCCCTACTATGAGGTAATTCTAGACTTGTTCCCTCGTTAGTGTTATAGCCTTTTTCTTACCTTCACTGTACGCCCTAGTACCAAAGGGCCGATTAATCCAGTCCCGCTTAGTCGGCCTCCTACTCACTGAATACACTTGGACTTCTGAGACTTCAGTTCACTTGCTTCGGCTGACCTAATGCTTCTGTATACATTACGTGGAGAGGCACGTGGGCTTTTACACGCTTTACCAATTTACCCTTCTTATCCAGACCCTAACCTTTTCTTCTATTACTTTCTGTTTTCATTCCTTTATAAATCGGACGGCCGGCTTTGCTGCCCTGCAGTGATCTTGTCTCACCTGACCAGTCTGTCTCTCTCTCTGCTCCTATGCTACTGAGACTTAAGCGGGACACGCACGGCAGACTAAGCATGATGTTTCCCTTGCATCTAAAGCTTGCTAGACTTGCCCACCATTTATTGTTAGCTCTTTTCTCACCTTTACTATATGTCCTTATGCAAACGCGCCGACTAATCAAGTCTTACCCGATCGGCATCCTGCTCTCCGGATTCCTTCAGACTTCTGAGACGTCACCTCTCTTGGTTCGGCTGACTCCACTATCCCTTTACACTACCTGGAGAGCCTCGTGGGCTTTTCCCACCCTTCGTCAATAAACCTTTCTCATCCTGACGCTAACTTATATTTTATCGCGCTCTGTTTTCAATTCTTCTTCAACTGAAGCGACAGATCTCATTGCCCAGTAGTGATCTAGTCCCACTGATCAGTTTCTTTCTCTCTGACTGCTCCTATGCTACCCAGACTTAAGCGGTATACGCTATGCAGACTCAACGCTCTTGTTCCCCTACCCGTGAGGCTGCTAGACTCGTTCACCCTCTATTGTTGCGGCCCTTTTCCTGCCTTTATTGTACGTGCTATTCCTACGCGCTGACTAATCCAGTCTCGCCAGATCGGCCACTTGTTATCCGATTTCACTCAGAGTTCTTCGACGTTACAAATCTTGGTTCGGCTGACCCAACGTTTGGTTTACATCACCTGGAAAGCCTCGTAAGCTTCTCCACTCTTTACCAATAAATCTTTCTCATCCAGACCCTAACCTTTTCTTTAGCTGGCTAGCCGAACAACCTCCTCGTGGTGCCAGCTGGGTGGTTCGGGTTTAACCCGTTCCAGCTAATAGTTCGGCGGCAGTGTTCCAGGACGTGGTGGGTTTTCGCCTGGCAAGCGTTCTCTCTATAAAAAGCCACAAATGTCTGCTTAACAACACTGTGACGTGGCGGTCGTGGCTCGCCACAAAATAAAGTCACTGCCCATTGGATATCTGGATAATCCTTTCCAACCCACGGACACCAATCTTCTACTCGCACATTGCTGACGATAGCAAACATTCAAGAATGGAGCAGCACAGTTACAAGCGCAAATTACACAGCTACATAAACGCACACACAATTACATACTTACATTCCCCTGCACAAACAAGCACTGTTATGGCAAACATATCGGATTTTTGCAAATTCTTGATCACGCATTGTTTTGTCAAAATGATCATGCCTGTAAAGGTGTGCCTCGCCTTGTCGAGAATAAAAGCTTTATTTATTTATTTATTTTATGTCGTTTTCTGTTTTTATTCCTTTTTTACTCGGACTGCCGGCTGTTACCCAGCTTCAGCTACCTTTGTAATATCTCGTTAGCACCCTGGCATAATTTGCTTCCCTGCGCGTCGTTGTGTCTTAGCCGCTACGCTCTGAACTATCTAAGAGTCGTATTGTATGCATGCGCATCATCCGTTCGCTGTCCAATCTTCATGGAACCTCTCTTAGCTCTATTCCGTGGAGCAAACATAGCTCACGCATTCCGCGCACAGTGCTCCTTTCTCGACTTTCATTTATCTATTACTCGCCACGTCTATGACACCTACTTCTACGGTAGTCCAGCTCTCTCACCGGCTTTTCCCAGCACAGGCTTTCCTTGCTAGATGCACAGCTGTCACTTACTCATTTGCGACACCTAATTAATTGTAGTTCAGCTCTCTTACTGGCTTCTCCCGGCTCAGGCTTCCCTAGTTATGACTCATTAGCACCCAGCATGATTTGATTAGCTGCGCGTCGATGCGTCTTAGTCTATTATGCTCTGAACTATTTAACAACCTCATTGTATGCTTGCGCTTCTCTCGTCCGCTGTCCTTCTATCACGAAACCTCTCTTAGCTTTCTTCTGTCGTGCAAGCATATCCATGTATTCAGCGCAAGCCGCTGTTTTGCCTCACATTTCTAGATGTTCATTTATCCCTTACTCGCTGTATTGTCTTAGGCTTTTTACCTGCAATCCTCCAGCTCTCGGGCTAGCATTCCCTGGCTCTATCCAGCTTGGTACTATTATCTTAGCACCCTAGCTGCTGCGGTTAGGCCTCATGTTCTGATATCCTCAGCAACCTTAATGTACGCTTGCATTCTGGCTATTCGCTGCCCTTCCGTCAATTAACCTTTCTTAGCTTTTTAGTTCATCACTCCTCTCATCTGGTCAGTACACAGACGCCCGTTAGCTTCTCATTTATAGGTGTTCATTTCTCACTTACTCGCTGCTATGTTTGCGACACTTACCCATGTATGAGTCCAACAGACTCACTGGCTTTTCCTGGGTCAGCATACCATAGTACTATTTTCTTAGCACCCTAGAATAACTCGTTTCTCTGCGCGACGCTACGTATACATTTGTTCCGCACGTTCGCTTTCCTTTAACTGATCTTTATTACTTCACTTCTATCGATCAATCCTTTCTCACCTAGTGTTCTGTGTCCGTTTTGCAGCAAAGGTTTCGACACTTACTTATGTAGGAGGTAAGCTCTCTCACAGGCTTTTCCCATCTCAGTCGGCCATAGCACTATACTAGCAGTACCATCGTGTCGGCTTTCTAGCTTGATATCCAGAAATTTTAACTCAGCGCTTGAATCCTATCTATCCGTTGACTAAGCACCAATTGAGCTTTGAACCTGTTTCATCACAAGCCATT
>OX104071.1:2522922-2696634 GCA_944474145.2 Dicrocoelium dendriticum
CACGCGCCCTTCACTGGGTATCTGCGTTTTTGCAGGGAAGAGAGCAGTGTGTACGTGTGGGTCGCAGCTTATCCTTTAAGCAAGCGGTCCTTAGCGGTGTCCCACAGGGCTCGGTCCTTGGACCGATGCTGTTCTCCATCTACGTAAACGATCTCCCTGGAGAGCTTGGGGTATCATCCTTATTGTTTGCTGATGACCTTAAGCTATGGAATGTTGTAAATGTTCCTGGGGGTTCTGAGGCCATACAGCGTGCACTGGACAGACTCTGGGACTGGTCTACTTTGTGGCTACTGCCCATAAATCAGGCTAAGTGTTCCGTCCTTCGTATAGGAGCAACTTTCCGCCTTCGAGCTACGTACTCGGTGGGGTCGAACTCCCCTTGTCTCCAACTAGGTAGTTCTAAGCGTCGTTCTTTCGTCGTCTTTGCATTCTGGTGACAACTGGAAGAAGGCCGCTAGTAGGGGTTTCAGAATGTTATGGTTAATACGCCGTTCTTTCGGGGTCTTAACTGCCGACATATTTGTGAAGCTATTCTCAGCTTTCGTTCGGCCCCATCTGGAATACTGCGTCCAGGCTTGCGCGCCCTGCCTTGTTCGGGACAAAATGGAGCTTGAGAGGGTTTTGAGAGTAGGTACCAAATTGGTCGAGGGGTTACGGGGGCAATCGTACCCCGAGCGTCTACTTAGCTTGGGTATGTATTCAATGCACTACCGACGGCTTCGAGGAGACCTAATCCTTACTTACCGCATTTTAACAGGGAAGGTTGGGCCGGACTTGCGCTGGCTATTTAGCCCGGCTAGGTTGCCTTGTCTTCGCGGTCATCCCATGAAGCTACACAAGCCGCGTTCTGACGGGATCAGGGCGGAAACTCGGTTATCGCGTAGAGTTATCGAGCGCTGGAACTCGCTTCCAGAAAATGTAGTCAGTGAACCTACGGTTAAGGGTTTCGAGCGTCAGTTAGACGCTCTTGGGTGGCAACACGAAACCTTTCCCTTCTCCTGACCATATCCATCTTCAAACTTTCAGTTCTTATTCTGTCATTATCTTCACTCTTTGGTGTTATCCTTCATTTTAATGACTTTCATTCCCCTTTATCTTCCATTTACTTTCTACTTCTTTCTTACTTCACGTAACCTACACAGCGCGGACTGCTAGTGCAGGGAACGTGGGCAGTAGTTGGTTGATCAGGGTGTGTTTCGGGTGTTTCGTTTTAGATCTATCAAGAACTAACACCTTATCATTTCCTGGCTCAACGATTTGCTCAAGAAGGAACACTCAAGGGATTTTCCTATCGTTCCAGTCCATCTGAATCTGAATCTGAACTGAACACAGCCAAATCTATTTGTAACTGTTGACAGCTTACACATGTTGCAATTTGCAACTTACATATTAGCCATATACCACTTCAATATTGCAAATCATAATCGTCAATACTCTCAGGTTGGCGTACGAGCTGGCTGTACCGAAGCGACACAGCCAGACAAGTTTATTTTCTATTCGCGCGTTGAGCGATAATTTTCGGCAGCTGGTTTCGCAACACGCTTTTGCAGGGAGATGAGCAAGCAGAGAACGAGTGTAGCAGGTCCGTGTGTTATATTGTAGTGATCCGTGATAGCCACTGTGGATAGCGAGCCCTGCGTTTTTCGTTGGTTTTTGAGTTTGGTATTATTGGCCCAAACGATCTGGGATTTGTCGAGCCCCTACGAAACGGTGGCCACTAAGTGACTAAACTGCGGCCAAACTGTCACCTACCGAGCTACATCCGTGCAATGTGGTCTGTGTGAAGGACGGACCAAGCAGCCTGTTGCAATATTGAAACCGACCTATATAAATGTTTAAAACGAAAGGCTTCCTCCGGCATTAACTTCCACGGTGACCAGTGCCGCGTTTTTGTGATTGGCTAGTCCTTTCTGGCATATCTGATCTCAACGCGTAGGACCGAGGCGAACACTGCACCGCCAATTGCTTCATCCTTTTTCTCCTTCCGCCATCGCCGTGTACAATCGCAGTCGATCCTCCTCCGCTTCATCGGCGGCAGCGCTTTTATATGATGCAGAGCGCAATGCCTAGGAAGCTGCAGCTGGAAATGTGACCAAGACAAAAACCTACGTGGCGGCGGCGCGCACTGTACCTGAAAATGCGGCCAGCAGAAACCATGCCCCGAACCGAAAAACCAGGAAGGCAGCCACCAGGGACAAAACAAAATCCAACTCAACGTCAACGCAACTAAAGCGTGTTCTACTTAAAGTCGCACAACTTGGGAAATTAATAACCGCAAAAACGGTTGCATATAAACCAGAGAAACCGAGAGAAAACGGACCTTTCAGGGAACGATGTTTGATTATTACAAATGTTCCGGAATCTGACAAAGTAACCCCAGCTGTAAGGACCCTTGAAGACCAGGCATTCCTCAAACGAATGGTATGCATTCTATTCGACGAAGGGGAGCAGGACGTCAACATGGTCTCAGTTTTCCGCCTGGGTAGAAAGCAGGAACATCCTACAAAGTTCCGCCTCCTTCAAGTCGTCTGTCAAGACGAAGAAGAATGCCGCCGCATCCTTAGGCGCACTTCGCGCTTCAAGGGTGAAATAGTATTCATCCTCAAAGACTTCTGTCCGGAAGATCGAGTTAAAATGAGACAAGCTGTCAATGAACTACACACGCGTAGAGCCAATGGTGAAACTAATCTCCAGATTGTTGATTCTCTCGTAGTGAAGTGAATACCGAGAACGCGCTGGCGGACCATATTTCTCCTACCCAGCCCACCGGCGCAAACAGGTCTGCGAGTAGTAGTTGCGGAGCCTCAAGAATAAACTGGACGAGATTCTACTTCTCATCTCTGAACACCATCCATATCTATTGGCGTTTACAGACTTGGCTGTTCTCTGAGGTCTTGGACACAGAAATTAGCATACCGAAATATCAACTCACGAGCTGACCGTACTGATGGGAGGGCCGGAGGGGGAGTGATTCTCCACTCGAAAGACTGTCTCAAAGTTCATGTGCTTGAAGCGTTCACTGACAATAACGCTGCCTCAGAAATGCTTTGGTGCCGGATGCATGATGGACATCAAACACTCACGATTGGTGTTACCTACAGAGCTCCCTCGGCCTCAAGGTGTGGTCTCCTGGACTCAATTAAGGCCAATGGCAGAGGCAGACACTTTCTGCCAATGGGTGACTTCAATACACCCAGTATTAATTGGAACCATTTTCACTGTGACCTTCCGCAAGATTCCTTCGAGACGGGGCTTATTGATGCTGTTCAGGAATGCGATCTAATTATGCACATCTCTACTCAAGTTCAAGTGGGACTGGAACAGTAGGAAAATCCCGTGAATGTTCCACCTTCGAAAACGTCGTTGATCCAACCGGGAACCCGGTGAATTGATATGCCAAAGGAGAGTCAAACCAACACACACGATTCACATAGTCAACCAAACAATGCCCACGTGCCCTGTACTAGCAGGGCACGTGCAAAATTAAAGAAAACGAAAGAAAACCCGAGAAGACAAGCTTATCGAATCTCGTGGGCAATATTAAAATGTAAGTTTAAACGAGTTAATGAAGCGTAGGTCGTAATAGACGAGTAAAGTTTAAGACATGAAGTGGAAGACTTTAAACTGCAGACCAAGAGCGTCAAGTCTATGCTCGAACGCTTTCCCCGTCGATGCCATCACGACGTCTGCAGGCAGTGCGTTTCAATAAGCTATGGCCCTACGCGATAACCGAAAAGCTGCCCAAACCCTGTCAGACCGGCGTTGGTGCAACTTTAATGGGTGGCCACGAAGGGTTGGTGCTCGAGTTGCGCGAAACAGTCCAGGCATATCAGGACCAGTCTAACCCATCAGGATACGATACGTGAGGATCAGGTCGCCCCGAAGCCGCTTGTAATACACGTAACCTCTCCGGGTACCTCAGCTTCTTTAATCCGTGCACCATTTTCATCCCGGACCGCAGGACTCGTTCAACTGCCATCTTATCGCAAACCAGACATGGAGGACCAGCCTGAACGCAGTAGTCAAAGTGCGGCCTTAGAAAAGCCGAACATAGTCTAACAAACACTTCGGTGGTCATGATCCCGAATGACCTAAGGATCATCTACAAGATGTTGAAACCTTTGCGAGCATCTGTCATCCAGTGTTCACTGGACTTAAAGTCTGAAGATCAGTTCAGCTGGCCTCCTGCTCCCGGACCTCTTCCTACTCAGGTGATGCAGGACGTGCCATGGACGGTTAGTTTAGAGCCTCCGTCGGAGGCCGAGGTCCGAAACGCGATCACAGCCCTCAGTCGTTTTCGTGCCGCTGGCCCGGATTCCCTCCCACCTGCACTATCCAAGGATGGAGGTGAGGCTTTCTACAGGGCACTGACCTCTCTATTCGAACGTATCTGGAACGAAGAGTGTGCCGGCTAATTGGAGCGAATCGATTATAGTGGCAATATACGAAAAGGGCAGTCGCACAGATTGTGCGAACCACAGGGGTATTAGCCTAACGCCAGTTGTGACAAAATTACTGGCCTCGATTCTCGTTCGTCGCCTCACTGCAGAACGGGAATCTCGGATTAGGGAAGAGCAGGCCGGTTTTCGCCTAGGACGTGGCTGTATAGACCATATATTTACTTTGCGGCAGGCGCTAGAACAGCGCCAAGCATACCGCAGACCGAAATTAGCTGTGTTCCTCGACTTCAAGAGTGCGTTCGATTCAGTCGATCGAGCGATTCTATTCGAATTACTTGCGCGAAAAGGTGTTCCCACGAAATATGTGAACGTCCTTCGTGCTCTATACTCAAACACTACAGGCCGCGTCAGTTTTTACGGTGTCCTATCGGATAGCTTTTCAACTACAAGTGGCGTTCGTCAGGGTTGTCCGATTTCCCCATTTTTGTTCAATTTCGTCGTGGATTCTATCATGGAGTGTTCCCTTGCGGAATCCCACGATGTAGCCGTTGAAGTGCTGCCTGGTGAAAGGTTGGTTGATCCTGATTATGCGGACCATATCGTCTTGCTTTCCGACAATGTTGTGACGGCACAATCAACCCTGAATAGCCTATCCAGAGTGGTCCCATTATTTGGTATGCACTTCACATCTTCAAAGTGCAAAGTGTTGCTGCAGGACCACCAGCCACTTGATGACCCCTTGACGCTTGCTAACGAGGAACTCGAGGTGGTTGATCATTTCACTTATCTTGGCAGCTGCATCAGCAATGATGGGCGCATAGAAACTGACGTGAGCTCACGCATTGTAAAGGCCAGAGCTGCCTTCTTGAACCTGCGGCATCTTTGGCGACAGAAGGGAGTTTCCCTCCGTCTGAAAGGCCGTGTATACAAGGCCACAGTGAGGGCCGTTCTGCTCTATGGTAGTGAAACTTGTCCCCTTCGGTCTGAAGATCTGAGGCGCCTTCAAGTCTTTGATCATCGTTGTTTGCGAAGCATTGCTGGTGTCGGATGGCACCAGCGTGTCCGCAACGATGATGTGCGTAGGCGAGTACTAGGTGGTGATAATCATGCTAGCATCCTAGAACAACAGATAGCACTGAATAAGTTGCGTTGGCTCGGGCACGTGCTACGCATGCCTGGTCACCGCTTACCTAGGAGGGCCTTGTTCAGTCTACCAGGTGTAGGATGGCGCAAAGCTCGAGGTGGACAGAGGTTGACTTGGCAGCGGGAAATGAAGTTACTAACGACCAAACTGGGTGCCGTTGGTCCGTGTCGCCTTCCGGGTTGGAGTCCACGTGACTCACCTTGTGCTTGGCTCGAGACTTTACTGGACATGGCTCGCAACCGATACCAGTGGCGCGTCTGCTGCCGTCTTCTAATCGGATTGCCTGTTTAAAGTGTGTTTGGTGCTGAGTTATCTGCAGGGTAATGGCTGATTATGACGCGTGGCAGTGAAAGCCGCAAGGAAGTTGTCTCGCCGATGCCGCCTTATCTTTGCAAGATAGCCAGCTGTTTGTGACGGTATGTTGTCTACTCAAGGTGTAGGCGCCTTGACCCTGAATGTTTGCTTAGGGCATTAAGGTTTTCAGGTAAGTCCCCCTTCTCTCCCTCTTCTTATTCTTTATTTCATAGGTCATCATGGTTGTATGGCAGCGAAGCATCAGTTCAAATGACTGATGTACTGCTGTTGATGATGATGATGATGATGGACTTAAAGTCTGATGACAGCAATACGCTGAGATCAGATTGGAGTTGAACTCGCGGTACCTCGTTGCCGCCAAGCCAATAACGCGTCGGTGGGTCATTCGGACTTACGCGTATAGCTGAACATTTCGCCTACACGTAGGTCGCGGCAGGCAACCGAATGTTCTGGGCTGTGCGAAGATCGTTCTGCAAAATTACGCCGGGGACCTTTAGAACGCTGTTCGCTCCGCATGTGCGTCCGATCCTAGGATATGGTCTCCCGGCTGATTACCCTTTAACGAAGTCTGAACTTGCTCTGATAGAGTAGGTCCAGAGGCGCGGTTCAAAATCTATATCGGCGTTTCGGGATTTTCCCTACACTCTTCCACTTAAGACAGAACCTGTTTTCTATTGAATATCGTCGCCGTCGCGGAGATCTCAACACCAGACGCATCCTAAGGGGAGAGTTTGAAAGTGAGCTGCAGCACTTCTTCCATCTAAGTATGGGCAGCTCGCCGGGTGACCCCAAATGGAAATTATTTAAGCCGAGGACACTTCGCGCCCGTCCTCAAGCTTCCCTATCTTCCAGAGTGGTAAATAACTGGAACAGTCTGTCGAAACACATCATTTACTCGCAGACAGAGGAAAGTCTTTTTTAGCTATTGCTAGACACCTATCTAACGCACATAGCAGGATCCTGCTGCTTTTACTTCTTACTTCAACGGTGATGATCTCCGAAGGAGTAACGCTTTCCAACAGCAAGCAACCACCTTGTGATGATTCGGAACCGATGGAGCTGACAAGGGATCTCCCTACTGCTCTCAGTATTCCAATGTATTCCAATCCATAAAGTAAGGAGACCGTTGTACCTCAAGTAGATGGCCATTGGTTCTTTCTTCTCTTTACCTTCACGTCCGGTTTCCTGTGGTCTCTTACTAGGTGGTTGTGATATGAGATAATTGCTTACCGTTGCAGCTCCCCAAGTCTATTATAACCTACGTACACGCCGGACACGGAAGCTCGGAATCCTCGACTGCACGCATACTACATATTTGGCGACCCTGCCAGTTCCCGACAGCAGTTCGCCAGCGCACTTGTTATTGGTATAGTTAGCAATATGATTAGGAATAGCACTGGCCGTATTACAATCACACATTTATGAAAGTTTGCGATAAGCAAACATTTCGTTACCTGCAATTCGTGAGATGTTTTTCGCTATTGCTTTGTAAGTGCTCAGGCTTCACGGTTTTAGTGTCTTACGGAAAGCGACCTCATGTGTGTTCTGTTCTTCTGAGGCAGGTATCCATCTACTTTTATTTGCAGACATTTGTGTCATCCGTTTGACCATGCCGATTACTTCCTTCTCGCCCGATACGCCCATGCGGCCACTGAACACTTGCTCGATTTACACTCAACGTGCAGGGCCTCGCACCAAAGCCATCACATGCTCGGTCTGTCTGAATCGTCTTCACGCTCCCTGTGACAATTCGCTCCATGCAACTGACATCGAATTCTGTCGTTCGCATCCACAGACGGTCCTGCGGCACATCTGTCCGATTTGCGTTCCCGTCATTACGAATTCCGGGCGCGATATCCCTAGCGATCTTTTCTCCACGACTTGCCCTATGCTTGATTCTGTAATCTCGTCCTCTAGTAACCCGCCCTTCATATCGCGTAACAACCAGTCGCCGACGCAGTCGCCCCGGTCACCACGATTCGCCTAGCCGCCTAGCAGCAATATCCGCTCAGAATCGCGCTTGCTTGATCTGGAAGAACAGCTACAAAGCCTACTGCGGAAAGTCGACCACCTAACCAAACGACGACAGCAACCTCTCAGCCGTCCTGAATCACGTATCGTCTCAGCGTTACATGCTGCTGATCTGTCCAACACCCGCCGACGCCCAACGCTTCCGTCGGATGCCATCCTACCAAGTAGGGGTGGGCGTCCTCGCGGTATACTCAGCCCGCGCGCGACTGGTGGTGGTCGCACGGCAGCGAAGCGCCTTTACGGCGCACAGCTGACATTATCATCCCACCAAGTAAGCTTGCTACCGCCCCACGCCCGCGTTCGTCTTAGCGAATAACGCTTAGCTTTACTCCTACTTTTGTCGTATGTACACATGTGCTAGAGTCTAACGATCCGCAACTTCAGAATCGGCATTCTCATGATTCCACTATGTGGAGGTCGATCTGTACCGTGTTAAACTTCCCTGAAACAAAACCCATTAGTTTCACAAGGCTGACTCGCCACCCTTCATCTCTGAGTGCCGGTAAGCCAAGACTTCTGCGTGTTGACTTGAAGCCCGGCTATATCTGATGTTCCGATGTCAGCACACCTACTCCGAAACAACTTGTCTCTCGGCATCTACCATATTCGTATCTTCCCCTACATCCCTTGGATTAAGCGCGCTGCGCGCAGGCAGCAACTGGCGCCACCTACTCAACCATGCTCTATCATAGTGCGTGGCGTTCCAGAACTGTGCGCCGCTGAGGCAACCTTACAACAACGACAACAGCATGACTGTAATCAGTGGTGGTTCCTTCAGCAGACACTAACTATTGTTGACGTGATCACAACGGACATTCATCGCCTACCTAGTCTAGCAACTTATACAGGAATAGCCCACCATCTTTTGAAAGTGACATTCCTCACCGCTATCATGGCAACCGACGCCCTCACCATCTGGTATTCTAATAAAAGACGAACACCACCAGATATCCGTCTGCGTCCTGATGGACACTCGGTACCGAGGCGCACAGCTTCCCACAGACCCCTAGCAGCAGCGGCCCCCCTCGGTATCGACACACCCTGACCAAACCCTCCTCACTGAGCCAACTACCTCACTGTCTGGAGTAATCTATTCACCTACACATTCCAGCTTTTCAACGAACCAAGCGCCATTACCCATCTGTGCTCCGACGACCCACACCTTGCTTCCCTAACTGCCAACCTTAGCGGCTCCACCCCTCTAAAGAAAAAAACGGTGCGCTGCCGGTCATCTGTTGGCCGGCAGCGCATGTGTTCAACCTTTTGCCTTACCACTCCACTACGACGACCCGCAAACAAGTTTCCATAGGGAAGAGACGCCCAGCACTCATCCGAAGTCGTACACGGGAGTGGATTGCCTCCAGGGACACGGCATGGAGAAACTATCGCTCCCATCCAACGACTACTCAGTGGGAATATTACCGATCCATCCGTAACCAATGCGTTCATATTGTACGCGAAGATAAGAGTGAGCTTTAGCATCAGCTTATGCGCAAATTTTCATCCAATCCCAAAGCCTCGTATAGTCACGTCAACAGTCTTCGACAAGTCAAGCACGGTATCACCTCGCTGACGACCTCCACAGGGCTCAAAAGTCAGAGAACGAGGCAGCAGAAGTCCTGTGCCATGCGTGCGCATCCACATTCTCCGTTCCATCAATGCATACAACGATACTACCTTCGATCTCACACCCAACTTCCCTGACGATTGGTCAATTCACTCCAGCGAAAGTCCTGGCGAAATTCAAATCCCTGCGGTTAACGGCCTCTCCTGGCGTTGATGGTTTCCACCCAAGGCTCTTGCGAGCGTGTGCTGCAGCTTTAGGTTTACCCCTAGCGGAGCTGTTCACCCACTTCTCACAAGGCAAAGTTCCCAATGACTGGAATTATGGGACTATTACACCAATCTACAAAGGCGGTACCCGCAAAGACCCGGCCAATTACCGACCGATAAACCTCTCTACCATATCCAGTGATGGAATCGATCGTCGCAGACACTGGACCACATAGAGGCCCAGAAACTGCTCGCTGATTGCCAGCACGGCTTCCGGCGGCAACGGTCGTGCCTGAATAACCTGCTACTTGCCAGGGATAGCTGGACGACTGCAGTCGACTCTGACCTAGAAACGCATGTCATATTCTTGGATTTCGCCAAAGTCTTCGACAAGGTCAACTACAACATTCTACTACAGAAACTGTTGTCTTACGGCGTTTCAGGGGGCTTGATGGATTGGACCCCGAACTACCTCCAAAACTTTCCCGTCCAAGTCCGCGTCGACGGAGTGTTGCCCCCCCCCCCCCGCATTCTAGCCACAAGCGGAGTTCCACAGGTGTCTGTTCTCGGACCGGACCTCTTCTTAGCCTTCCTTGATGACATCACACCGCAGGTGGAGCCTTCGTTGCTGTTGTATTCAGATGACGCGAAGCTGTGGTGTACAATTAGCGTTCCGGACGATGCCCACGCACTTCAGACGGACCTTGACTGTCTACATCAGTGGTCCATAGAAAACAACCTTCCATTTAACGCTTCGCCCTTCCGCTTTTTCTCTTATGTATTTCCTCGGAGCCTCTATCCTCCAGATCTACTCAGCCGAAAGAGACTTGCATATCAGTAACCAGACGAGTCTTTTCGTATCCGCTTCCTGCCGGAATGCAGCTTCTGCTGCTAACCGCATGGTGGGATTACTGAAATGAGCATTTGGTCATATTGACCCTAACAATTTCTGCCTCCTCAACGCTTTTCTTCAACCCCACTTGGTGTTTGCTATTCAGGCTTTGAGCCACTGGCTGCTGAAGGACTAACGTATACTCGAAGCCTCACAACGTCGAGCAACAAAACTGGTCCGAAATCTCAAGCACCCAGATTACCCACAACAACTTCACTGCCCGCCCGGGGCGACCTGATTCCTGTATTTATGATCTTATCCAACCCTGGACATCCCTGTCGCCACCTATTCACACTGCACCAATTGTGCTCCCACCTACGTGGCCACCCACTGAGGCTCACACAGCACAGTCAGCCGAACTGCAGACGACACTACTTCGCTTTGCGAATCTGCTTACCGTGAAATACTCTGTCTACTGATTTAGTCTCGGCACCCACTGTGGCGGATTTTAACACCCACCTAGACTATTATCTGGCAGAGCTACACCGCGATATTCCCTGAGACAACTACCTTCTATTTGATAGAGTTTTCTTTTTTCTCCTCTTCCTAATTCCTTTCCACAGCCGTTTCGGAGGGCGTGCTGGGATGTCACGCTTTGAGCCGGCGTACACTCCGATGAAAGATACGGCTAACTCGCGAGTCCATCCCGCTATAAGGTTGCTTGGCCTCTCATCGGTATATATATATATATATATATATATATATATATATATATATATATATATATATATATATATGCAACACGGCCAATAGTACAATTGGCGTAGTGCCACAACGTATGGTAGATACAATAAACATACGAAGATAGAGGAATGAAGCCAATGTTCATGGGAATAGTGATTCACAAGTCCGCCATTGTGAAAGATTTCTTGCCATATCCGAAAGCGTTTCCAGCCATGTGTGTTCCGAACCCTTCACACTGCAGCCAGGGAGTCGAGAGCGCCTAGCCACGGCTAATTTTGACGTTAGCTCCTTCATGCTCCTGGCCCGTCATACGTTGACCACTTTGCTTTCGCTTCCAGTCGACTTCTGCGTGGGCGAAGAGGGCACGGCGAGGTAAGCGATGAGTAGGCATGCGGTGTACGTGCCCAAGCCACTTAAGTCTGCGCAGAGAAATTATACTGCTCAGTGGCCGGCAAAGTCTGTCTGATCTGAAAATCATTCGTCGAATATATTCATTCCTAGTGTGATGTTGCCATTGTACACCAGCAATGCTCTGAAGGCAGCGGTGATCAGACAAACAGCCTCACAACATACTTTGGGCAAACAGACCAAGTCTCGTAGCATAGAGGAGAACCGCTCTCACTGTGACATTGTAAACTCGACCCTTCAGAGCTAGATTCAGAGCACCTCGGCGCCAGAGATGGCGGAGATTGGCAAAAGCAACCCGAGTCTTGGAGACGCGCAAAAAGACCTCATCCGTTAAACCATTAGCGCTGAGGCAGCTTCCGAGGTAAACGAACTTGTCCACCACTTCCAATGAATGACCTAGAAGGGTAAGGTCAGGAGCAGCGCCTAGCCAGTCCTGCAAGAAAACCTTGCATTTCGATGGTGCGAAGGTCATTCCAAGCTAGGAGACAGACATCTCCATCCTACACAGAACATCTTGGGCGGCCTGTGAGGAAGCGCAGATTAAGACGATGTCGTCATCATCAGACCTGACCCTAACTTTTTTTACCCTATGGGTCATGTAATGCTCGAGCTTTTGTTCCCATTAAATACAACGTTCCAATGTACGCAACATTCCAGGCGTTTTTTCGCATCCAGTTTTATTGTTCCCGCTAGTATTTATCATTAATTATTTTTGACTATGTACCGTTAGAAACGGTAAGCCAATGCGTTTCCTTATTGTTTTTAGCCCCATAAGCAGCACGTACGTACGCATCTTACATTAGACGATAGGTTCATTTCCATAGCTGCCTGCCTTAATATATCTCACTGCTGTGGTTGTTTATTGCATTACACCGACCAGTGACTCCGGACGAGTAGGACAACACTCGCGAAAACTTGAGGAAGGTAAGCCATTTTTAATTAGTTCACTAGTTTCAACGCCGTTTCCGACACATGGCGCTTAATCATTCATGATGTCTCTACCTTGAAAACGATGGTATCCCTGCTCTCAGCTGTGTATGGCGATCGCATTTTCTTATGCCAACAACCGTCCCTTTCACCTGGCCGCATGCTTTCTTAGCCGCTTTGTTACGGAGATTCCACAGTTACAACGTTGGCCCCATCGAAGTATAAAGTACTGCTCGAAGACTGGATTATACCTGCTCTCGTGCTCACTCTCGTAGGTGCACAACTTGAACAGGTAGATAGTTTCGTCTATCTTGGGAGCTGTGTTTCAGCTGACGGCACTATCAGCAAAATAATTTCTCTTCTCATCGCTAAAGCTCGATCAGCGTCTGTCGATCTGAGGCAATTGTGGCGTCGTCGCGACGTCTCATTCTCGCTAAAGGGCCGCGTTTACAGCGCATCAGTTCGCTCAGTATTGTTGTATGGGTGCGAGTCCTGGCTGATTCGAGTGGAAGACATGCGTTTTCTTTCTACCTTCGATAACGGCTGCTTAAGGAGGATTGTTCGTGTTTGGTGGCAACATCGAGTTAATAGTAATGACGTTCGACGTCACATCTTGGGGAATGCGAGTATTCCCTTCAACAAACTGGTTTTGTTACGCCAATTGAGGTGGCTCGGTCACCTCCTACGCATGGCACCTGAGCGTCTACCGCGTCGCGCTCTATTCGCTCGTCAAGGACCTGGCTGGAGGCGACCGCGTGGTGGTCAGCCTTCTACATAGCGACAGCACATGAAATCGCTGACGTCATGTCTAGCCGCTGTTGGACCCGTACATCTTCCAGGATGAGGACTCAAAGATGAGGTGTGCCAATGGCTTAACACTCTTGAAGATATGGCTGGCAACCGGAATCAATGGAAGTATTGTGTACAATATTGTATTGCGTCTCATGGTAAATACTTCAAACACTGCAAATGACAAAAAAGAGAAAAATCGGCGTGTGAAAAACAAACTAAAAGTGTTTTGTTCTACTTTTTGTCAAAATGTTCCTTTCTTCTTGCGGCATATTAGCTGAAGTGTGTTGCTCACCTTCAACTACTATGCCACGATGATTATGACGCGATGACTGTCCCTTATCCGCTGATCTCCATGGTTTCCTGATGGCTCTGTGTCTAGTTGCTAGACTGCTGAGGTTACTTACATTGACCCTACACAGGTAGCGGATGGCATTCGGAACCACCTAAGAACTCTGCGATCGCACTTAAGTGCGGGACAATTGTCCTGCAGCCGTACCTGTGAGTCCAACGAAGGCCATACGGAGGTAACTTTATGAACATGACATGTGATGCGATGCTGATTCATCTTGTACGTGAGTGAAAGTGCAGAAACGCTGTCACTCAACAGTGACGAAATTTCACAGTGAACCATTGTAATCTTATTTTGATGCAATACTAACATCATCACATACTCGTATGTAGGCTTTTTTCCTTGCACGTGGTGTTCGGCGTTCGTCTTACAGTCGACACAGGAACGTCAGATTTCTTCTTTCTTCAGCAAGCTGTACTTACGTAGGAATTAGATATGTGTGGTGCACATCGAGAATAACCTTTCGCGCGTTTAACAAGCCTCAAGCAACTTAGATGTTACCTACCGCATGCTTTTGCCGTCGGTAGCCCATTCATTGAGTTCCTTGAATGGTACAGATCAGAAGGGAAGACCCATGTTAGCCCCATCACCTCCAGTTCAGCACCAAGACCACGTATGTCAGTGCGACTCGGTAGTCCTCAGAGAACCGGAGCAGTCGCAGTAGGACAGTGCGGCCTTGGTGTCTTGCGTAGGTGCGTATCTAAGAGTCATTTGAAACTTTCCTCGGTCGTCACGTCAATTACAGTCGTCGGAAGACGATTCCAGTCATTCACTACTCGAGTGGAGAGGGCGACAGCGGTGCCGACTTTGAGCCTCCTCGGTTTTAGTAGTTTCCAGTTGTGACCTCGTGTAGAGCCACCTATGATGAACTGAAAAAGCTGTTGTAGCTCGTTCCCAAGTTCCCTTCTTAGAATGTGCCTCGTAAAGATGAGGTATCCACGACATCGACGGTATTCCATGGAGGATAGATTCATCTCCAGAAGCCGGAGGGAGTAGAAAAGATCACGAAGCCCGGAAAGGAACTTAGAGCCACGCCTCTAGACCTTTTCGATTAAGGCACATTCAAACTTAGTGGAAAGATAGCTGGCAGCCCGTACTCTGGAATCGGTAGTACATGGGAAGTGAACAGGAGCCTGAAGATCTTCGGTATCATTCGAGAGAAGGATCGTCTTATGGCACAGCACATCCTGTTTGCAGCGGCAACCTTTTTCAGTGTATCCTGTGTGGTTTTTAGATCAGGTGCTATTATTACGCCTAGATCTTTCTCTTGAGTGGCGTGTTTGAGAAGGAACCCACCAATGTGATAAGTTCCAAGTGGCTCAGAAACCCCGATCGATAGGATGCAGCATTTTCCGTAGTTTATTGATAGCCCCACTTGATGGACCATTTATGCAATAGGTCAAAGGTCGCCTGTAGTCCATCAGCGGTGTCAAAGTCAGGCACTTCAGACCACAGCTTGAGGTCATCGGCATATATCAAGCATTCAGTTTGGAGTTTTGCCAGGAGACCATTGATATACAGTTTGAACAGTTCAGGTCCATGGATGGATCCCTGCGCAACATCGCTTGTCATGAGCACTGGCTTGGAAAGTGTCTCCTTCACTCTCACTTGCATAGTCCAACCTACCAAGAAGTCAGCAATCCACAAGTGAAAGCTGCCACTGATACCGATTTCTCTAAGCTACCAAAGCAGTCGTTGGTGTGGGACTTCATCGAATGCTTTGTTGAAATCAACGGAAACTACATCTGTGCGTTGTCCGACATTAATTGATTTCGCCCATTTTTCTCTCGCCACTAGTAGGTTGGTAGAACAGGAGCGTCCCTTCTGGAAACCGTGCTGGGTAGAGGAAGAGATGTTAGTTTAGTCGCAGTGCCTCTATAGAGCGCTTTTCCTGACCTTTTCCATAACTTTATAGACGATGGATGTCAAGCAGTGGACGATAGTTCATATCATCATCATCAATCATCATCATCATCAACAGCAGTACATCAGCCATTTGAACTGATGCTTCGCTGCCATACAACCATGAGGACCTATGAAATAAAGAATAAGAAGAGGGAGAGAAGGGGGACTTACCTGAAAACCTTAATGCCCTAAGCAAACATTCAGGGTCAAGGCGCCTACACCTTGTGTAGACAACATACCGTCACAAACAGCTGGCTATCGTGCAAAGATAAGGCGGCATCGGCGAGACAGCTTCCTTGCGGCTTTCACTGCCACGCGTCATAATCAGCCATTACCCCGCAGATAACTCAGCACCAAACACACTTTAAACAGGCAATCCGATTAGGAGACGGCAGCAGACGCGCCACTGGTGTCGGTTGCGAGCCATGTCCTGTAAAGTCTCGAGCCAAGCACAAGGTGAGTCACGTGGACTCCAACCCGGAAGGCGAGACGGACCAACGGCACCCAGTTTGGTCGTCAGTGACTTCATTTCCCGCTGCCAAGTCAACTTCTGTCCACCTCGAGCCTTGCGCCATCCTACACCTGGTAGACTGAACAAGGCCCTCCTAGGTAAGCGGTGACCAGGCATGCGTAGCACGTGCCCGAGCCAACGCAACTTATTCAGTGCTATCTGTTGTTCTAGGGAGCTAGCATGATTATCACCACCTAGTACTCGCCTACGCACATCATCGTTGCGGATACGCTGGTGCCATCCGACACCAGCAATGCTTCGCAAACAACGATGATCAAAGACTTGAAGGCGCCTCAGATCTTCAGACCGAAGGGGCCAAGTTTCACTACCATAGAGCAGAACGGCCCTCACTGTGGCCTTGTATACACGGCCTTTCAGACGGAGGGAAACTCCCTTCTGTCGCCAAAGATGACGCAGGTTCAAGAAGGCAGCTCTGGCCTTTGCAATGCGTGAGCTCACGTCAGTTTCTATGCGCCCATCATTGCTGATGCAGCTGCCAAGATAAGTGAATTGATCAACCACCTCGAGTTCCTCGTTAGCAAGCGTCAAGGGGTCATCAAGTGGCTGGTGGTCCTGCAGCAACACTTTGCACTTTGAAGGTGCGAAGTGCATACCAAATAATGGGACCACTCTGGATAGGCTATTCAGGGTTGATTGTGCCGCCTCAACATTGTCGAAAAGCAAGACGATATCGTCCGCATAATCTAGATCAACTAACCTTTCACCAGGCAGCACTTCAACGCCTACATCGTGGATTCCGCAAGGGAACACTCCATGATAGAATCCACGACGAAATTGAACAAAAACGGGGAAATCGGACAACCCTGACGAACGCCACTTGTAGTCGAAAAGCTATCCGATAGGACACCATAGACCCTGACGCGGCCTGTAGTGTTCGAGTATAGAGCACGAAGGATGTTCACATATTTCGTGGGAACACCTTTCCGCGCAAGTAATTCGAACAGAATCGATCGATCGACTGAATCGAACGCACTCTTGAAATCGAGGAACACAGCTATTGTCGGTCTGCGGTATGCGTGGCGCTGCTCTAGCACCTGCCGCAAAGTAAATATATGGTCTATACAGCCACGTCCTGGGCGAAAACCGGCCTGCTCTTCCCTAATCCGAGATTCCCGTTCTGCAGTGAGGCGACGAACGATAATCGAGGCCAGTAATTTTGTCACAACTGGCGTTAGGCTAATACCCCTGTGGTTCGCACAGTCTGTGCGACTGCCCTTTTTGTATATTGCCACTATAATCGATTCGCTCCAATTAGCCGGCACACTTCGTTCCAGATACGTTCGAATAGAGAGGTCAGTGTCCTGCAGAGGACCTCACCTCCATCCTTAAATAGTGCAGGTGGGAGGGAATCCGGGCCAGCGGCACGAAAACGATTGAGGGCTGTGATCGCGTTTCGGACCTCGGCCTCCGACGGAGGCTCTAAACTAACCGTCCATGGCACGTCCTGCATCACCTGAGTAGGAAGAGGTCCGGGAGCAGTAGGCCAGCTGAACTGATCTTCAAAATGTTCAGCCCAACGAGCCATACGGCGCTCCTTATTGTGTATCAGCGCACCCGCGCTGTCTCTGATTGTCTCACTGACGCCTGGTTTTCTGGGACCAGTTGTGCGGATTAGCTGGAAAAGCTTGCGGTAATTGCCTACTGCTCCTGCCTCCTCCATTTCTTGCGCCCGGCTGGTCCACTAGGCTTCCTTGTCAGCACGTAGGCTCCGATTTAGTTCACGCCTAATAGCCCGTCTGGTCACATTGTGTTCAGAACCAGCCGGGAGGTGCCTTCTAGCATCCAAAAGGTTTACAGACCTCTCGGATATCCAGTGACTGGTGCGATGACGACTGATAGTGCCACAAGCAGATGCTCCTGCGTCGTGCATAGTGGCCGAGATCCTATTCCACTGAAGTTCAGTATCATTAGGACAAGATAGCGAGAGTTCGCTATGCAGTGCTTCTTGATAGGCTTGCCTGACAGGGCTGGGACAATTTCTCCGTTGCCAATCGGGGGAGACGCTTTGGGCGCCTTCCGGTAAAGTTCATGGAGAAACGACAGCGCACCAAGGCATAATCAGAGTCGACACAGGTACTCCAGTATGAGCGGCAATCCAGGATGGAACCATGCCACCTGTAACTTATGGCTATGTGGTCATTTTGGGTCCATCGCTGGCCAGCTACAGGAGGACGCCAAGTGGCATTTCGGCGCCCACTGTGTCTAAAAGCAGTGCTAGTAAGAAACAACTGGTGCTCCGCACACAGTTGCAGCAGACACTCACCGTTGTCAGTCCGTTCGGAGTTAAGTCCATAATTTCCACCCAGCTGAGCTTCTGAAGAGCTCAGACGCCCTACTTGTGCGTTCATATCCCCTGCAAGTACTATAATATCTGAACTAGTAGCACTGCGTAGTAGGGCGTTCAGTTCGTGATAGAAAGTGTCCTTGACTGCATTAGGTATGCAGTAGATGGGAGTATAAACGGAAATCACAAACAAACAGCGTTTTGTTTTACTTCGCGAATTCACCTTAGCTGATGTCGTCAAACGGGCTGCACATAAACGGCTGTTCACCGGAATCCAATCAACCAACGATGGCTCAGCGTTAGAGCTTAGAATGATGCCTACATCAGCTTGACCCGTGAGTGCCGCATCGGCGTCTCCGGATGCGTGCAACCAATAACGAGAGGATAAGCCGGGTGCAGTCAATTCAATAACCCCATTAGGGTCATTAATCCTAGTTTCGGACACACAACACACATCAACACCCAGTGAGTCCAAGGTGCGTGCGAGTGCAGTCTGCTGACCTGTTTGTCTTAGAGTGCGGACGTTGAATGTCGCCATGGAAACAGGACAGCGTGGCCTTATAAGGGACTTTTGCCGATAGATGCGGTGGGATGGTGGCTGCAGATGGTTCTACTCCAGTAGCACTTCGGTTGCTGTCAATTGAGCTGGGAAGTGTAGAAGGAAGGTTAGTAATGGGGGCCGGGATGGGAGTAAGAGAAAAATATGGGAAAGAAGGGAGGCGCCAGTAGTAGCATGTTTTCGCTTATCCGCCCTGCTGTATGCAGCAGATAAAGCGACCCTTGATAATCTGCGCGACGGCCGATGCAGGATGAAGTTTATGTTTTGAGAAAATGTCATGGTTGTATGTGGGCTGGGATACTGCCAGGGCGCCCAGACCTAGACAGGAGATAGTTCATAGGGTCTTGACAATTTTCTCCTTTGTACTTAGGCATTTCCATCCCAGTTTTCCCGTCGATGGATAAACTACCAGGTGCGAAGACAGCTGACGAACTTGGCATTTAAGTGAGGCAACATAGTCAGCTACTGCCTTGAGGAATAGGAGATGCAAACCGTCAGGGCCAAGTGAGAAGTTCCGGTTTAATTCAAGTAGAAGTTTCAAAACTGTGTCTGGCCTGAATTCCGTAAGTTCTAAGCAGTAGGAGTGCATAGACTCGTGTATGTTGGTCGACTTCGCTTGTAACGAGTATACCGAGGAGTATTGCCGGGAAAGTATGTTCGCTTTCTTATCGTCTTCATAGAGAACGAGTCCTGTCTTGCGGGATGACATAGCGAACATGCCACAACAGTTTTGGTTCTCTTGTTAAGATAAGCGTATATTTTTGGGTCTGGAGGATGTTTGTTCCGCTAAACTGAGTTCCACTTTTGTACCTTCTTACGCTTTTTCTGAGGACGGGTTTCTAATTGCCTGGAACTTCGAGCAATCAGAAACCATTTGGGCGAACTTGAATTTGCCCTATAGTTTCCGTCGCTAATTTATGAGGAGCCGCAATTTTCGACCAATCCATGGGGTGGCCCTCGCGCGGGGCTGCTTCCTAGAGTTTGGAAAAACCTGTTCAATGAGCAGGTTTATTTTGGAGCATAGAAGATTCCAAGCCCCATTAACATCCAGATCACGAGGGATGGTCCAGTTCTCAGGCGGGCCGTATCGGTGCTCCAGAGGTTCCGGCGCTAGACTCTTCGGTTGTGAGCGACTAAGTGCTGCATCCAAGTGAATAAGAGAATGCAGTGATCACTGTGGTCGATTGGTGGGCGAGTAATCAGCTCGGTGACGTCAGTTAGTGTCTGTGTCAGTACGAGATCCAGAATATGCAGTGGCTGATCCGGTAGTATTCTGGTGGGCGTAGAGACGTGCAGTAATTGGTTAGCTTCATAAATTGCACTAAGAAGAGCACCATCAAACGATTCAGGAGAGAGCCTGCAGTTGAGTAGATCCCAGTCGACACCCGGTGCATTGAAATCCCCAAAAATTAGGCAGCTCCTGATTCTACCATAGGTTTTGACTGAGTCCAGAACGCGGGCACTGTTGCTCGACAGTGAGGAGTTTGCATCCGTCATAAACCCGAGACCATACCATTTCTGAACCTCCATCACTACTAGTCTTGATAACGTCGTCCCCAGTCTTCCTCCCATGGCGATCCGCCCGGAGAAACTAATATCCTGCTACATGGACTTCGCTATCGGGTGTATCCGGGGTTAGTCAGGACTCAGTGAAAGCGAAAAGGTATGCGCCAAGCTCCGGAGTGAGAGCGAGAATCTCATCCCATTTGTACGTCATGCTACGAACATTAGCAAACCACTCGCAGTCCGTGCGCTGCACTTGATCTTTCGATCCGGGCAGGACAAGAATCGGCCTCCATCGAGCTCTCGGGGTTCCCTGCACAACGCGAAAATCCACAATGTGGAGATTTGTTTCACCGTTTGCTCATCGATTTCTAAGCTCATCGGATGCCGTCTTCATTTTAACACGGTCTTCCGGGCTGAGATCCCTCAGGACATAAAGTGGTCCCCTTGAGCGTCGAGGCCCGCTTAAGAATCCTGCGGCATTTGGCCTCATCTTGGCAGACTATTTTAAAGGGACGAACCATGGAAGAATCATGCTGCTTTCTGCCTAGGCGAAAGGCGGTGACAACAGTAATCCCTAGTTCCTCATCGTTAAACAGCAGAGACCATGCGCTTTAAAAACGCTTTGTCGTCCAAAATCCTCTCCGGTGGTGTTTGCTTGTCAGATTCAGCCGCATTGACAATGAACAAATACCGCTCGTTAGGTCTGTTTCCCTCGGGATTAGTAGGCTTTTGAAGCTGAGAATTCGACGTTAAATTCTCTAACTGATTCAGTCTATCCAGAACAGGTTTTAGTTGGGAGCTCGTGGGATCCTTGCGAGCGTTGAACTTTGAGGCTTCCTTTATTTTAGGAGGTATGTTTACCATCACCGTTAAGGTTTATCACTTTCCCCGTATTGCAGTAGGGCCGCAGCGGTAAGCATGAATAAGGCTGCAAGAAAACGCCTTGGGCCCTGCAGGCAGTCAATCACTGTAGCCGTCATGGTCGTCCAAGGTCGTATTGTGATTGGTGCTATGCAGGACGCTTTTGCTTGATTGACCAAAAACTATGCCATTATGGTAGCGACCCATGAACACTCGCGTAGTTTTTGGCTCGCATTTTACAGTCCGCATCATGGCGCAGAATTTTCGAACTCTACGCCAAAAACTACGCCATGTGCTGACTGGGTTGAGATACTGAGTCAGTGAACCGAGGTATTTACGGTGTTTGTATCGTCCTCAGCAAACATGCTGAAAGCAATCTACTCGATCGAATGCCGACGAACAGCCGCATGTGTGCGATTCGACTTTGAATGTCTATAGAATTGAAGGCTGGTAGCTCAGGTTGTTCAGATGGCTGTTGAACTGTTCGCTGAGCTTGGCAATTTTGTTGCAAACGTTTCGTCACCAATCGAGGTGACATCATCAGTGCGTAGGTGAGTGGCGTGCAATAGCGTAGAGTAGCGTAGAGGAGCCTCGGTGAGAGTGCGCTGAGCGTGGTGTGCGTGCGTTTTTATACCGTCGTGGTTGGCCGTGGATCCGAGCAATCCTATTGGTTGGGACTTCGATCCGTGTTCAGCTTGCTTAATGGGCAGATGACCTTGACCTCACCTCCTTTGTCCGCTTGCTCATGCGAGCGAGTCTGCCGCCAGTTCGGGTTGTCTAGTCACACGTTCCACCGGATTCAATCGATCGAGTTGTCGGTCCTTCGTCAGTAGCGTGGCGTATACTGCGTCAAGTTCGATGTGTCGATTGATTGCATGCGTTGTAGAGTACCAGGCTTCCAAAAATTCCCTCTCGTGTTTTGTACTTCCATGTGCTAGGATCTTTACACTCTCCAGATCGAAATGGTGACCTTCTTGATCTTCATGCGCAGAAACCAATGAGTGTGGATCGTGCCTTCTGACGGCCGCCTTGTGTTCGGTGATTCGTGTACAAAGTTTTCTTCCAGTTTGTCCGACGTAGATTTTATCGCAGTCACTGCATTTTAGCTGGTAGATGACATTGCATTGGTCGGCTTCATTGACTTTTCCTTTGGGTCTTGAGATCAATTTCCTTAGGGTGGCACTTGGCTTGTGAGCCACAGAGATTCCATGTGATTGCAGCAATCTTCCTGTTAGTTCGGAGACGTTCTTGATGTAGGGCAGCACTATCCGTTTGTTTGGTTGATCAGATGATTGCTGCTGTTGCTGAGGCATTCGTTTCTTTAAGCTTCTTCTGATGAAACTTCTCGGATAACCGTTGTTTCTAAACACTCGATATAGGTGATGCTCTTCCTGTTTCCGCGATTCGGCTGTGCTGCAGTGCGTTTCCGCTCTCTTGAACAAGGTTTGAATGCAGCTCTTCTTGTGATTCATCGGGTGATTGCTGTAGTAGTTTAATATCTGATCCGTATGCGTTTTCTTCCGATATACGCACGTTTCCATAGATCCATCTGTATTCCTAGTGACCAGTACATCCAAAAATGGTAGCTTGTTATCCTCCTCTAATTCAAGCGTAAATTTGATATCCTCGAATGTGCTGTTGAGCAAAGCATGAGTGGCCTGTACTCTGTTCCGTTTTACGATGACAAAGGTGTCGTCCACGTATCGTATCCAGAGTTTCGGGCTGATGGATGGCAGTGCAATGCGCTCCAATTTCTGCATTACGGCTTCTGCAATGAGCCCCGAAATTGGTGATCCCATGGGTGTTCCTCTCAGTTGCTGGTATACTTGTCCATCAAAGCGGAAATAAGTGGTCATGCAGAGGTTCAGGAGTTCCCAAAAGCTTTCAGGTCGTATGGTTGTTGTGGGGCTTAGTTGCTTCTCAAGTAGTTCCAGCATGGTTTCTTTGGCCAATTCATGACTGATTGAAGTGAAGAGTGCGGTTACATCGAGGATAAGTATACCAGCAACTGAGAGGAACACCCATGGGATCACCAATTTCGGGGCTCATTGCAGAAGCCGTAATGCAGAAATTGGAGCGCATTGCACTGCCATCCATCAGCCCGAAACTCTGGATACGATACGTGGACGACACCTTTGTCATCGTAAAACGGAACAGAGTACAGGCCACTCATGCTTTGCTCAACAGCACATTCGAGGATATCAAATTTACGCTTGAATTAGAGGAGGATAACAAGCTACCATTTTTGGATGTACTGGTCACTAGGAATACAGATGGATCTATGGAAACGTGCGTATATCGGAAGAAAACGCATACGGATCAGATATTAAACTACTACAGCAATCACCCGATGAATCACAAGAAGAGCTGCATTCAAACCTTGTTCAAGAGAGCGGAAACGCACTGCAGCACAGCCGAATCGCGGAAACAGGAAGAGCATCACCTATATCGAGTGTTTAGAAACAACGGTTATCCGAGAAGTTTCATCAGAAGAAGCTTAAAGAAACGAATGCCTCAGCAACAGCAGCAATCATCTGATCAACCAAACAAACGGATAGTGCTGCCCTACATCAAGAACGTCTCCGAACTAACAGGAAGATTGCTGCAATCACATGGAATCTCTGTGGCTCACAAGCCAAGTGCCATCCTAAGGAAATTGATCTCAAGACCCAAAGGAAAAGTCAATGAAGCCGACCAATGCAATGTCATCTACCAGCTAAAATGCAGTGACTGCGATAAAATCTACGTCGGACAAACTGGAAGAAAACTTTGTACACGAATCACCGAACACAAGGCGGCCGTCAGAAGGCACGATCCACACTCATTGGTTTCTGCGCATGAAGATCAAGAAGGTCACCATTTCGATCTGGAGAGTGTAAAGATCCTAGCACATGGAAGTACAAAACACGAGAGGGAATTTTTGGAAGCCTGGTACTCTACAACGCATGCAATCAATCGACACATCGAACTTGACGCAGTATACGCCACGCTACTGACGAAGGACCGACAACTCGATCGATTGAATCCGGTGGAACGTGTGACTAGACAACCCGAACTGGCGGCAGACTCGCTCGCATGAGCAAGCGGACAAAGGAGGTGAGGTCAAGGTCATCTGCCCATTAAGCAAGCTGAACACGGATCGAAGTCCCAACCAATAGGACTGCTCGGATCCACGGCCAACCACGACGGTATAAAAACGCACGCACACCACGCTCAGCGCACTCTCACCGAGGCTCCTCTACGCTACTCTACGCTATTGCACGCCACTCCACCACGCACTGATGATGTCACCTCGATTGGTGACGAAACGTTTGCAACAAAATTGCCAAGCTCAGCGAACAGTTCAACAGCCATTTGAATGTCTAATTGAGTAACTGTGCACCGTCTGTACAAAATGGGCCTTTTCATCTTCGTTTATGCCCCTATTGACTGAACTTCGTAGGATATCAAAGACAATTTATACCATCTATGTTCTCCGCATGGCCCAAAATACTTTTAGTGATGGTTGTTAATGACTTGATTGCTCAAATGAGTCGTCATTCATTCAAGTGAGTTTTAAGAATGAACAACACCTGTGAAGCCACTTCGGGGTTGATGCATGTCGAAAAGACAGCGGTGATCAATTCCTCTAACGATGTGCCAACCACAATCCTTATAGTAGGAGGACTGCTTTCAGGCACAAACCTTTACATCGCCCCACGTGGCGCCCACCGAATTCCTCAATGCCATGGGCCCAAATTGACCATATTGCCATCAGCTATAGATGGCACACATCAGCTTCACTGTTGGTTAATTTGGAACATGTACCTGTACTCCGGCCATGCTCAAGTGCGCGCATGCTTGGCACGCACTCTTGCCTCAAGAAGCGTCAATCTTCTGACCTTCTTACATGTAACTTGAACTCGCAATCTGCAATTCAACACTACCACAACGTATTGGTCCACTAGTTATCAGTGATAAGTGAAGTTGGGGAACCGAACGCCGACTTCGATCGTCTCAAGTGTGCCGCGAGGAATGCTTTTAACATCTGTTGTACGCCCAACTTGAGACGTCTTGATTGAGGGATCGATCAATTTCCAAAGCACCGAAACAAGTGCCAATGGGTATTGGGTTCCCGCGTCTCCGTAACGCGATGAAACGACATCTGCTATGGTCTTCGACACAGCCGGGAACATTGGTGGGTGGCGAGAGCCCGTGAGGTAGAGAAAAGGCAGTGCTACTACTGGGAACGGCAGGATGCTATTACAACTCATTCGGAACACGAGTCTGAGAAAGCCATCACTTAGTGAGACGATAACTGGGAATGATGGACAATTAATCCTCTCTCAGTCTCGTCGACTAGGTCATTAGACGGAACAGTTTGAAGAGCAGTTCAGCATGCCTAGTTTGACTGCGTTTTTGCTGAATCACCTGAGCCGACATGGGAAGTTGATGTCACACCTAACACTTCAGAAAGGATACGAAATTGTTATGGTCGTCAGAAGCCAATGTACCTTACTAACTTTTCAATGGGTGGTTGAAATACACCGACTCTTCCATTGGTTGTGTTAAATGCCGGAGTTATCGGTCGGTAAACTTTGTCGTACGTGTTAATATTGTGCTAGTTGTGTACCGATACACCTCCTACGTTTCTTCCCTATTTACTTGCTACAAGATTTTGACGTCGCAGGCGCAAACATGAACCTTTTCATTTAGCCCCTATCTCTATTTTGGGCTGATCTGCGTTGCAGACTAACAAGGTCACGGTGTGATTATCTTGTTTCAGCTTTCAAGCTTTTTATTCTTGAAAGCGTTCTCATGTCATTACTTACTCGGAATCCATCACCAGTGGACTGCTCGCCATGTCCAGCTCACTGTGTTTGCATTGTACCAAAGTGGTTGCTCACGGTACTCAGTGTATCGTTTGCAGTTACTTGGCTTGTAGTTCAAAGCATTGGTCGCAACTTACTGACCCGCTTTTTAAGACTTATGCTAAACACGTAGGTTTACTATGGATCTGCCGATGTTGTAACGATGCTGCTCCTTTGGCAAGGGGACCGCCGCCTCAGAATCCTGTCAACCTCATCATCAACAACAGCAGTAATCAGTCATTTAAACTGATGGTTCGCTGCCATACAACAATGATGACCTAAAGGATAAAGAATAATAAGAAAGAAGGCGGACTTACCTGGCTGGATAGTTGAACAAACTCCTCGTGGTGTCAACTGGTTGGTCCGGGTTTATCCTATTTCAGCGAATGGTTCGATGGCAGTGTTCCAAGCCGTGGTGGGTTTTCGCCTGGCAAGCGTTCTCCCTATAAATTGCCACAAAGGTCTGTTTGACAACACTGTGACGTGGCGGATATGACTCGCCACTAAATAAAGTCACTGCTTCCTGCCTTTCTGGAGGATCTTACCCCACGCACGGACATCAGCCAATCTGAAGATATTATTTGTCCCCTTCCTATGTTAACGAGTTCACCAACACAACCACAAATTTAACACAACAGTAAAAAATGCACACAACATGATTACTAACCCATGCACTTATGTCTGTCAGCTGTACGCCGTAACGACGCTTCGCTGCCGTGTGACCACCACCATTCACGTGCGGGCTGAATATACCACGAGAACGCCCACTCCTACGCGGATTCGAACCGGTGACCTTATGGTTGCAAACCAAACGCGCAGACCACTCGGCCACCGGCCGACAACCCATTCACTTACACATATGGTTGACGGCATCCGGTTTCGGATTTGCCTGTCACTGTGGTCAGCCACAGGACGCCTGCGCCTGCAGAGGGACCATGGATGGCTTGCGCTGCACCACCCACAGTTCCATCCACACACCCCATATCCAGTGTAAACCCAAAGGAATAAGACCGGGAGTCATGCGGATGGGAGCCACGTTTCATCAACGGAGCCGGACCACACTCCTTCACAGACAAACAGAAGCACGCTGTATTTGGGGAATCAACCGCATACAAGGCGGTGGCTGGACCGTAGTCCGCTCCACACTGAGTGCATGGAACCACTCTTCGAGCCTAGCACGACCACAAGGACCGTGCACCCCGTCCCTTCCAGCAACGACCAACTGTCTTCTGGAGCCAGTATGGACGGGGTAGTGGGTAATAGACAGGTAGGCACCTTGTCAACATACACATCAAGCGCAGCCACACCTGGGATGTCAAACAACAACCAACCATTCAAAATGCCGATATCGAATAAAGTAAACGCATATGACGACATAAATATTCGCTAAATGAGCATATAGAAGAAATTGGTTATAAGTGAATCCGTGATAAGTACAAAATGTCCGAAAGTTAGTTAATAAATACCACGCGATATAATTGCGCAAGTTTACCACAATTTGCGTGAGCGACGTGTGCAATTAAGGAGAAGATTATCAAGTACGCAGAACAAACCAAATAACATGTAATGAATTTTATCCACATTAAAAAGACCTAGTTTAAGTGTAAGTTGGTTTAGCCCAACTGCGGTGAAGAAGCATCATGAATACAACATCAGCCTCAGCAAGGGGCACCACTTACACATATACATACAACATAACTGCAGTATGTACTGGGTCTATAACAACATTTGTGACAATTACCGCTTGTACGCATTGTATTACTATGAGTATGCCTTTTTAAGCATGTCCCGCACTTTCGGGAATAACACATTTATTTATTGCCCTGAACAAACATTCAGCGTCAATAGGCCTACACCTTGTGTAGACAACATGCTGTCACAAACAGCTGCTATCGTACAAAGATAAAGGGACATCGGCGAGACAGCTTCCTTGCGGCTTTCATTGCCCCGCGTCATAATCAGCCATTATCCGGCAGATAAGTCAGCACCAAATACACTTTAAACAGGCAATCCGATTAGGAGACTGCAGCTGACGCGCCACTGGTGTCGGTTGCGAGCCATGTCCTATAACGTCTCTAGCCAAGCAGAAGACGACTTACGTGCACTCCAGCCCGGAAGACGAGACGGACCAAAGGCACCCAGTTTGGTCGTCAGTAACTTCATTTCACGCTGCCAAGTCAACTTCTGTCCACTTCGAGCCTTGCACCACCCTACACCTGGCAGACTAAACAAGCCCCTCCTGGGAAACCGGTGGCCAGGCATACGTAGCACATGCCCAAGGCAACGCAACTTATTCAGTGCTATCTGTTGTTCTAAGGTGATAGCGTGATTATTACTACCTAATACTGACCTACGCACATCTTTGCAGACACGCTGGTGCCATCCGACACCAGCAATGCTTCGCAAACAACGACGATCAAAGACTTGAAGACGCCTCAGACCGATGGGGCCAAGTTTCACTACTATAGTGCAGAACGGATCTAACTGTAGCCTTGTATACACGGCCTTTCGGACAGAGTGAAACACCCTTCTGTTGCCAAAGATGCCGCAGGTTCAAGAAGGCAGCTCTGACCTTTGCAGTGCTGGAGCCGACTTCAGTTTCTATGCGCCCGCCGTGGCTGATGCAGCTGCCAAGTTAAGTGAATTGATCAGCCATCTCGAGTTCCTCGTTAGCAAGGGTCAAGGGATCATCAAGTGGCTGATGGTTCTGCAGCAACATTTTGCACTTTGAAGTTGTGAAGTGCATACCAAGTAATGGGACCACTCTGGACAGGCTATTCGGGGTTCATTGTGCCGCCGCGACACCAGCGAAAAGCAAGATGATATCGTCCGCATAATCAAGATCAGCTAACCTTTCACGAAACAGGTACTCAACTTCTACATCGTGAGATTCCGCAAGGAATACTCCATGCTAGAGTCCACGACGAAATTGAACAAAAACGGGGAAATCGGACAACCCTAACGAACGCCACTTGTTATCGGAAAGCTATCCAACAGGTCACCGTAGACCTTGACGCTGCCTTTAGTGTTCGAGTAAAAGCACGGCGCGTGTTCGAATCCGCGTAGGGGTGGGCGTCCTCTTGGCATACTCAGCCCGCGTGCGACTGATGGTGGTCGCACGGCAGCGAAGCGCCGTTTCGGCGTACAGCTGGCACATTATTGTTATTATTATTATTATTATTATATAACGGCAAGAATACTTCTGCTTTAGTGTTACTCAGCGCCCTCCTAAGGCGAAACTACTCTTGTCGCGCTTTATTGGCAGCATGGTGATACTGTGCCGAAGCCTTAAAGCTGTTCACTAGGATGGCGCTTAGATCGCGGGCTTCAACAGTACACTGCAATATTAGGGATTCTATATGAGACTGCACTTCAATTCCGCTACCACTGTTGGCCAATAGTTGACATTTATTGGCATTCTGAGGTAAAACCCATCGGCTCGACCAATTCACCACAGTGATGATGTCCTTAGTTAATGTCGCTGGGTTTCCCCTACTGACTAGCTTTAAGTCATCTGCGAAGGTATAGTTAGGATCCACAAGAAGAGGAGCCTACTCATTTGTAAACCTAAAAAACAATAGTGGGCCAAGTACCGAACCATTGGGGGACACCGCTGTAGGCAAGGCCCATACTAGAACTCGCTTCCCCAACCCTGACTCTAAATGTCCTTCCATCTAAGAATTCAGAAAGCCACAGTAATAGCTGCGGATGCAGTCTGAACCATGTCATCTTCTAAATTAAAATCGACAATTCACTGAATCAAAGGCTTTACTGAAGTCCAAATAGCATACCTCTACCGACATCCCGCTATCAAGACATCGGGTAATCTCATCTAAAAAGCACAATAAATTAGTAAGACACGACTTTTTAAGAAAGTCATACGGTTCTGCTTTAATTAGATTGTGCTCTGTCAAGTGCTCACAGATCCTGTTTCTTATAAGCTTTTCCAAGCACATCAGCATGATGCTGGTCAAACTAACAGGTCTATAGTTAGAACCGCTCTTGTGGATGGCAACAACGGTCGCCTCCTTCCAATCACGTGGCAGCATGCCTTCCTGTAGAGACTGGTTGAATAACTCCGCGACAGGATACTGAAGGATACCAGCGAGTGTCTTAACTACGGCGGGATTTAAACTCTCTGGACCATCTGATTTATAAAGGTTCAAGCTAGCCAACACTGAAGACCTTTGGCACAGTGCTACTAATTTCCCGCATTGTATAGCTACCTGAGCAGTGCAGTTGCGATGACAAGGTTGACCCACTATCCTTCCGATACAGATTTTAGAAGACATGTAGCAGCACTTCTACTTTATCGACGTCGTCCACAGTCTGGCTGCCATGCTCCATAGTTAGACAGCCGACCGCCTCTCTTATTGAAGCCTTTGATTAGACATAACTAATAACACTTGGGATTTGTTTTCGCAAACTTGGTCAACCTAAGCTCAAATGAGTACTTCGCTTGTCGCTGCAACTTACTAGCCATGTTTCGACACCTTCTGTATTGCAGCCAACGCCGGAAGCCCCGAGTTTCCTGGTATTTTCTCCACTCAGCATTGCACCTCTTTATCGCTCTGTCGATCTCCTCCACCATCGGGGTTTCCCAAGATGTCTCTTAGGGCGTAGGGGGACCAATTCGTTCAATAACTGCCCGATTCTACTTTTGAATAAATCATTGCGATTTAAATTTCTCCCCATTCGATGATTCTCTGTAAGTTTCGGTGTGTTCAGAAAAAGGGTCAAAGCGCAATGATCACTTACCCATGGGTGACTGCACACGTATGTCAATCAAGTGACCATGTCTGGCGATCACGATATCAAGGGTTGAAGGGGTACTCCCAGTACGACTCCTGGTCATGACATTGACGTATTGCTCGAACGCATTTTCGTGCATCCAATCCACCAATTCCTTCTCCAGAGTACCCGCCCTGTTTTCAGCATGCTGCCAATCAGCATGGGGAAGGTTTAGGTCACCAACGATCAGGAAATTAGGTGCGGCCATCGCCGTCTGTCTTAGTAACGTACCAAGATCCTTGTCCTCTTCTCGCGTGGAGGATGGGCTACGATAGATACATACTGTAATCTCCAATCTACCTCACGCTCTTAAAAAGCAGGATACCACCTGAACGTTTGCAGAACTCATGGTAAGTGGAGCCTCCCATTATTTATATTGGCACTTTATAAGCAAGAGGACTCCTCCACCAGTCTGCTACCCGGGCCTTTCAGCTCTGTAGCACGTGCAGTCTATAAGCATATCACTACTAAGGTCGTCTGGAGAAAGCCAGGACTCCGACACAGCGGCCACATCAACATGCTCGCAACGCGTCACTAACTCTCCCTACACACACAACAGCAGTTAGTATACCACATGCTTTGTCTCTGCGGACGCGGTTGTTTCCCTTGGGCTCTTCGCCCGAGGGACAACCCGCTTTTTGTTCCATTTTATATCCGTCGGCTGCCTGAGTCGATGGATCAACGCCGGGCCTCTGTAAAGCATTAGGGGATAATCCCTTTGTTGGCTTCGCCCGCCCTGGCTTGCTGGATAAACTCCCGATGGGTTTTCTCCCATTTAACTGAGTCGGCCCAGCAGCAATGCACTTCGGGTTTTCTATACGGTCCACGTTAGGTATGACAAGTTTTACATTTCTCATACTATTTTGTGTAATGGTCATACCAGCCATGAACTTTGGTTCCACTGCTGTCGAGCGCGAGGCCTCAATTATTTTTGAAAGCAGCACCTGAAGTCCCATCACTGCATCTTCACTACCCTCTCCCGCCATAGAGGTGTGATTCGCATTTCCATCAAGAGCAACTTTCTCCACAACCAAATGCAGGCCACGAGTTATTTCACTGGCGTCGTGTGGGGAGTATTGTCCAGAGCAGTTGGCTGCACTTGCCACAAGAGAGAAGTCGCTAGCGGTTTGCTTAGGTGTTTGCGTAGCGTCATCATCATCATGATATACGTTAGCTAGAGATGGGAAACACCTCAGCTACTGTGCCGCAATGCACAAAAAAGGGAAAACTGCAACAGGTGCAAGCCAACTGAACTACTGGTAACGGATGCGCATCGTTCTCGTAAGCTACCAGCCGACTATTATGTAGCAAAAACATTGCCATGCAAAATTATATAAGGTTAAATAGTGAGATCGTGCTTGGGGTGTTACAAAGAAACTCACAGCACGAACGCCACAGGTCGACTCCTAGCCATATCAGCAAGTGTATCTAGCCAAACGTGTTCATCGACTTTTGGTCCCCAACCAGAGAGCTTTGAAGCTCCAACCGAGGCCAGCTTCGAAGTGAGGACCTTCATTCCTCTCGACCAAGTCATCGCTTGGCCACCACTCTTCTTCTTCCATCCACACTCCCGGTGCGCAAACAACGCACGTCGCGGGAGTCGGTGCGCTGATATGCGCAACACGTGGCCGAGCCATCGGAGCCTGGTGCTGGAAATTACGGCCTTGAGTGGTTCATTTCCTTTTCCTGTGCCATAAACAAGGCATCGAACACGCTTGTTGCTCACGCGGCGTTCCCACCAGATGTGAGCCAAGCTGCGAAGGCACCGATGGTCAAACGTAACTATCCTCTTTATGTCTGCTGATCTAAGGGGCCAGGTTTCACAACCATACAGTAGTCGTACGTACCGGTGCATTGTACACTACCCTTCAGGGCGAGAATAATGTCGCGCCAGCGTCATAGGTGGCGAAGACTAGCAAAAGCAGTTCGAGCTTTTGCTATACGGTTCGTGGTCTCGTTTTCGATCCCAAGGGCGCTGATACAACTTCCCAGGTAGTTGAATTTTTGAACGACTTCTAGCTGATCCCCACCAACGGTCAGCGAAGGAGGCGGTTCAGACCAATCTTGGAGGAACGATTTGCACTTCGAGGGTGCGAAGCAAAGCCCGAAGTGACGGACAGCCAGTGCTAATCTGTCCAGTGCCGCTTGGCACGTTTGTGGGCTGTCACAGATTTGGGCAGTCGTCAGTATACTCCAAGTCAAGAAGTCGTTCACCTGGGAACAGATCCACACCTTCTAAGTTGTGTCCTGTGAACTCCATTTCCATGATTTCATCAATATATATATATATATATATATATATATATATATATATATATATATTTGCAACAGTCTATGAATAGACATTGCACCATCGGAAACCATGGAACTCAAAACAAGGTACAGAAATAGTAAAAGAAAACACAACACAACACAACAATGTCCACGGTTTCGTCAGAGGGCGAAATACTACCCGGTTGCCCAAGCCGAAGTAGGGTGTTAACTTAGGGGACACCACCCCGAGCCTTTGGCTGAATAGCCTGTCCGCAAGGCAGCGGAGCGAATTCAGGGAATCGCGCCCATTGGGAGCCGGTGACTGATTGATCAGTTCATACGCCTTTCGTTTGTTCCTTTGCCAAACAGGGGCCCAATGCTCCCCGAAATTACAGCATCAACTTGCTGGAATACAATGCTTCGCCAAGATGAAGCAAGGGGCAGTGACTTTATTTAGTGGCGAGTCACGTCCGCCACGTCACAGTGTTGTTAAACGGACATATGTGGCTTTTTATAGGGAGAACGCTTGCCAGGCGAAAACCCACCACGTCCTGGAACACTGCCGCCGAACCATTTGCTGGAACGAGAAAATCCCGAACCACCCAGCTGGCACCACGAGGAGGTTGTTCGGCAAGCCAGCCGAAGTTGGGGAGGAAAGATGGCACCTAGCATCCTTGTCTCACACCGCTGGACATGTTAAAAGAGCGACGACACTTTGCCGTAAGCCCTCACTCTGCCTGAGCTACCCGCGTATAATGCTCGGATAATATTTACATATTTCTCAGGTACACCTTTCCTGAGTAGGCAGTCCTAAAGTGCACGTCTATCTGCCGAATCGGATGCACTTTTGATATCGAGGAACACGACAACGGTTGGCCGCCAATATATGTGACGGTGCTCCAACAACTGACGCAAAGTGAAGATGTGTTCAATGCAGCCACGACCTCGACGAAACCCGGCTTGCTCTTCACGGATATGGCTTTAACTAGTGCCAGTCAGTCTGTGAAGTATGACAGGCAAGCAATTTGGAGGCGATGGAGATCAGATTGATTCCTCTATGATTGCCGCATTCCGATCGTGAGCCTCCCTTGAAAATTGGGACTATGACTGAGCGGCTCCAGTCGGTTGGGACCGTTTCCTGCTCCCACAATTTCACTAGTAACTCGTATGAATCATCCGCACTAGTAGGTCCCTCGAATTTGAGAAGGGTTGGTGGAAGATCATCAGGTCCCGCGGCGTTATTTAACTTCAACAGTCCGATCTCGCGTTCGACTTCTGAGCGAAAGGGTGGATTCAAAGAGAGCCCACGAAGCGGTTCGATCAGTGGCCGGTGAGTAATCTAACAATTCCGACAGATTAAGTTGCCTTTCAAAGTACTCAGTTCAACGCTCCAAGCGTATTGACAAGTAGTGGATAGGCTGTCCACTCTCTTCACGTATAGTTTCACTAACACAAGGTCTTCTGCTGCCCGATTCCCATATCAGCCGGAATAACACGATGGTTATCAAGGGCAGCGGCCATTCCCATCTCTGAAGCACGATGAGACTACTGAGCTTCGGGATCTGTCTTCAGGCTAGCACGGAATTTTGCCCGGAGCTCTTTGCGGGTTTCATTCTGTTCGCTTCCATCCGGAATATGCCGGCGAGCATCGAAAAGTTCCAGAGACTGCGAAGAGACCCAATGTCCATGTTGATGATTAGACATACCACATGAGGGTTTTCCTGCTGCTATTAAGGTCTGGTGAATATGAGACCAGTGAGCTTAAATTGGATCTAGTGAGCTCTTACTCAACTCGCATGGCAGCGTACTTTGATAAGCATTCAGAACAGCTGGCTTCGCCAGTTGGCTGGTGTCAGTGCGCTCACAACGTCGTCGTGGGCGTCCGCCAAAACGCATCCGCGGGTCAGCACATACAAGCGCATGGTCGGTGTCTACACATGTGCTCTAAATCGAGCGACAGTTCTGCACTCAGCCTCTGCATCGGTAACTTATCGCACTATGATCGATTTGCGGCCATAGCTGGTTCGAGGCTGGTGGGTGCCAAGCCACCCTCCGTCGGGTGCCATGTCGGAAATTAGTGCTCACACGAAATAAGCGAGCATCCTCACACAAATGAAGTAACCGCTCACCGTCATCATTACGGGAACCTACACCATGTTGGCCGCCCAGATGCAGTTCATCAATGGATATTTTTCCAACTTAAGCATTCAGATCCCCAGCCAGCATTACAGTGTCCGAGCTTCGTCTGTGGTGAAAGTGCTCATTCAGTTGACGATAGAAGTCGTCTTTTACCGTATCATCGCTGGAGTTTGTGGGCGCATAGGCAGCGATGACGGATAGACACCTGTTAGTCAAACGACACTTCGAAGTATTGAACGAGTCAGCCAATCGGACCGCACACATCCGGCTACTGATTGGAATCCAATCAACCAGATTAGCTTCAGCCTGGGGACTCAGGGCAATTCCAACACCGGCTGGGCCGGTGCTCGAAGCTGCATCGTCACCGGATGGGCGCAATGAGAAAATACTGCTTGCGTCACCTGAAGGGGATCGCAAAGTGAGCACAGAGCCCGATTCTTGCTGGTGGGTCTCCGGTAAGCAGCAGATGTCGATCGAGAGGGTCTCTAATGTTCTGACAAGTGCTACCTGTTGACCGATTTGTAGCAGTGTGCGTACATTGAGGCATGCCAATCTGAAGGAAGATCGAGTGCTCCAAATGGAAGCCAATGAACTGGGCTTGGCCGCTTGGTTGGACATGGGCTTATCGACAGGAGAGGAGTGACGCTCCGCGTTCACATGTGAGTTGAGACCAATAGGTAAAAGCCTATCAAAGCAAGGTAGGGTGGCCGGAGAATTGGGGAGTTGAAAACAGGGGGGGGATAAAAGTAAAGAGTGAAAAAGCCTAAGAGGAGGAATAAGCAGCTGGGTAAGCTTGAGCAGTAGCATCCAAACACCTATCCACCCTGCTCGATGCAGCAGATCGGGCACCGTTGAGTATTCTCTGCGGTGGCCAAAGCGTCAAAAAATTGTTTGACGAATGATTCATAGTATTTTGTGAGCAGGATACTGTCAGATTGCCCAGGTCTAGACAGAAGAACGATTATGGTTCCCAACCAAAGCTTTTGGTTAAAAAACCTATCCGCAAGACAGCGGGTTTAACGTTGAGCTACAAGGAGTCCATTTTAGGGAATAAGGAGCCACCCTTATTCCAACCCCCAACCTGGAGGACCAGGAGGCTGAGTTTGTCTGGCCTCTAACCATTGACCAATCTGGTATGAGTGGCTCTGAACGTGCAGAAAAAGCACCACCCAGCATAGCTCAATGGATCTCTGAAGCACGCAAACCATCGCACCACGGTAAGGTCCAGCCTGATTGCGTAACGTGAGGCTCACTATCGCGAATTCCAGCATGCGAGGCCGCAGATTTGTTAGCCAAGCTGGTATTTGTATGTTCTAACCGGTTCATCCTAGGGGCTTTAGCCTTCGAAGTGTGTGTACGGTGCTATTCGATACCGACCATTTATCTGACTCGCAACCATCCTAGGCCTTGCATAACCTTGTTGGCGAAGCATACCTGTTTATCTCTAGCTGCCAACACGATGTACTCTTTTGAGTCTAACGTATAACAGTATTTCGGCTATGCGAAGGATATCGTTCACTCGCTTCCTATCTATGTCCCGTCGAGTTTTAGCTTCCAGTATGGCTGGATCCTCATTATTGTAGACAAGAATTTTTCGTTGTCTACTAATAGCAAGTTCTGCACTTCGCAAGTAACATTCCATCAAACTTAACCCATCGAATTTTGAACGTGATGTCTCAGTTAGCAAGCTCTGGTCACGAATCAACTTTTTCGCAATATCCATTCTATGCACACAGTTCCTACAAGCAAAATCATGTGCAGCTGAGATATGAGTAGTTGGGTCAAAAGTCTAATCGTGTATCAAGCGAGAACAAGTATCTGCTAAGCACACACAGTGGAATGTCGGATGTCGGGCGTAAAGATCAAAAGTGTCCTGGTCTAATCTAGAGCAATTGTTATGGTACCATAATAAACATCTGTCGCACTGGATTCCCTCTTTGACTTCAATGCCACAACTGCTCACCACATTTGTAATCAGCCACCGATGTCATTGCGAAGAGTACGTAACAGCCACGTTTAACATAATAATAAAAAGCTGGATAGTAGGATTGGATTAAATGACCAAATCGATGCAGGTTTGACGGCGAAATATGAATAAATGGTCACAATAAATTAACACAATTTACGAAAATAGTAAATACAACAGTAAACACAGTGAATTCATACGACTAAAAGAACTAACTAACAGGAGCACCTACTGGAATGAACTCACGCAATGTCGATGAAGAAAGCAGGACCGAGGCACAGGAGGAAAAATCCGTATGCCCAAGGTTCCACGATCCAAAAATTGTTAGCTTGCTACGACGACAAAAAGAGGCCGAAAGTATTGCGTACCGGCAGTGCAAGAAACGTCGCAATGCAGCAATAAAAGTGCGGCGACAATCGAATTATTGCTCTGAAGTCTGACTGGCCCAACATGTAAAAGCAAAACCGAAGATGTATTATAGTTATGTTCAGTCTAGGCATTCTTTAAGGCATTTAGTTGGTAATTTACTAGTCGATGATGTCAGTCACACCACAGAGGATATAGACAAAGCAGTGATGCTTCTGTGCGTCTTTCAAAAGTGCATCGTACGGACGATGGGCTTCCTATACACTCACCTTCATTGTCTCACAGTAATAATACAATGCGGGATACTTCACTTACTGCATCGGAAGTCTTTGGGGTACTGGCTGGCTTAGACCCACATAAGTCGGCTGGACCTGACGCTGTGCATCCTACCATTGGAGATTTTCAAGATGTCACTGCTTGAAATAAGGCTCCCACAGGACTGAAAGGAGGCAAGTATTGTAACCATACATAAAGGAGGTTCCAAGACCCTACCCGTCAGTTACAGGCCTGTATGTCTAACCATCGTTTTACTCAAATGCTTGGAGAGGCTTATTCGCAGACGAATATGTGAGCACTTAGTTGATCACAACTGAATTGGAGCCGAGCAGTATGGTTTTGTTAATAAGAAATCGTGTCTTACTAATCTTTTGTGTTTCTTAGATGAAATAACTAGCTGTCTTGAAGATGATGGGATCTCAGTTGAAGTACGTTATCTCGACTGTAGCAAGGCCTTCGACTCGCTTAACCACTGATTCTTGCTTTCGAAACTAGAATAGTTTGGCTTACATCCTCAACTTTTACTTGGATTTCAGAAGGTTTGTGGTAGAACCTTTGCGCTAGGGTTGGCGAAGCTAGATCAAGCATTGGCATTGCTCACAGTGGTGTTTCCCAAGGTTCCATTTTAGGACCATTATTGTTCCTTATGTTTGCCAACGACTTGGCTCCTCTTCTCCATTACCCCTGTTATATTTTTGCTAATGATCTGAAGATTATTAGCAGGAGTAATCGAGACATGTTGTCCATGGACTTTCGCAATGTAATGCATCCTTATATACGTTAGCTGCATGTGAAAAACACTTCAGCTATTGTGCTGCAATACAAAGGACAAGACGAAAAAATACAGTGGCACGCCGGCTGAGTCCCCAGTAACAGGTGGACATCGTTCCGGAGAGCTAACAGTCGGCTATCGTGCCGCAAAATGTTATGTTATGCCTAACGGATGCGATCGTGCTTGGAGGGGGAGGCTAAGCAGGAGGGGGATGGACAAAGGAACTCACAACACAAACGCCATTGGGGCCGGCTCCAAGCCATATCAGCAAGTATGTCCAACCAAACGTGTTCATCGTCCTTAGGACCCCAGCCAGACAGTCGGGATGCACCAACCGAAGCCAACTTCGAAATGAGGGTTTTCATCTCTCTCGACCAAGTCATCGCTTGGCCTCCCCTCCTCCTCTTCCAGCTGCGCCTTCGGCGCGCAAACAATGCACCTCGCGGGAGTCGATGGGCTTGCATGCGCAACCGTGTGCTGGCTTGCACTGTAATACCTTTTTCGGTTAAATGGGAGTTGCCTTTAAGCGCCAGCAAATGCCAATTACTAACTTCTCGTAATGAAGAGATTACGGTGCTAACATATGTCGGGCCCCTAGATATGCGACGTGCAGATGAAGCACGAGACTTAGACATCATTGTTGCGAACGACTTCAAACCTTCAGCGCAATGTAAGCATGCTGATAGCAAAGCGCGGAATGAATTATTTCGCCTCAAAAGATCTTTATGCAACACTATGGCGGAGCTTTTTCCCCTTATACAAACCAGTGATAAGACCTCATCTAGTATACTGGGTACAGGCTTGGACACCGTACCACCGGAAAGACGTAACCTGTATAGAAAAAGCACCATAACTGGCTACTAGGATGATTGGGGGTCTAGGTGACAAACCATACGCTGAACGCGTAAGGAGCTTAGGTCTGTATTCAATGGAACGGCGCAGACTAAGAGTGGATCTAATAGACATCTTTAAAATCATGAAGTGCTTTTGTGTTATCCAGTATTTGTTTGAGCTAGCTGGGTCAGATCACCTGCGAGGACACCAACTGAAGCTCAAGCATCAGAGATTTAGGCTGGATGTCAGGGCGAAATTCTTTGTGAATCGTGTAGTCAATAGCTGAAATAAGCATTACTAGAATGCAGCGCCGTAGAGGCCTAGATAGTTGTTAGTCTGAACTCTTTCCAGAATTATTGTAATTTTCTTGTATCATGTTGCTGTAACCTCGTGCTGCGTGGCAATACAGAGATTGCTTTTCTTTTTGCTTCAATCTCTTGCAGAAGTCGCGGAAGTAAATCAGCAGTCGAAGTACAGGGGCTTTCGTTCACTTACCGGTGCAAGCAACAGGACGCTCGTTAGGCCGAGGCCTGCATCGTCCTGGGAACCTGACCTGACCTTGCTCCCAAACTGCATGCGTCAACGAAGAATGCGACCCCGCACCTGTTGCTAATGACCAAACTTGTACCTACTGATACGACCTAATGAGGCTGGGCTTCTTGGAACAATACAGGAAAGGAGGAGTGATCGAAGTATTTTGAAATAGTTATCTCTTGGCAGGTTAGACGCTATCTGCAACAATCATACCCCAACAACCGGATCCAAGCACTGTTATACCCTGCGTAAGCAAGTGCACAGACCCATCGGCATCTTCTGGAGCATTGGAATCTGTATCGATGGAATCGGAAGAAACGCCGTATTTGAAGTGCGATATTTCGGTTGTGTCCGACGGTATGTCGTTTATAAAGCTTTTTTTATCGCTGATTATCCTTTCAGATGATGAGCCACCACTTTGGAAACCGCTGAACATTGTGGAGATACGCCGTGACATCATCCGACAAGCCACTCTCTATGGCTCAAACTAACACTTTGTTGCGTCACCTCCACCGCGTTCACCCCATTTTGCCAGCATATGGGCGTACACTACTGCGAATGCCTAGATTCAGCCAGGAGTGAGTCATTCACGGTGACCAGTAGGTACACCTGGAGTTGGAGATAGGCATTCGACATGCGCTGCGAACGCAGGATACCGAGCACCTGGTTTCACTGTCGCTGCAATTGCACATAGACGGAATGACGCTTTTTCGTAGGCCGCTTCGGCCCACTAGAAAATTTATCCGCCTTTCCGTTTGAGAGTTATTTAAGAAAGATGAAAACAATGATACTCGGTCCAAACAGACCGATGTCCCAGTTTTTTCGGTGCATTACTGAGTGTGCTTGCAGAACGACCTAAACGTCCGATTACGCTGATGACGCTGCATTCTTTTCAGCCACGAGAGCTTGTGACAACGGGAGATTTAACATTCAAAGCGGTGCACGGGTGATAACCGAGTTCCCTAACAGCGCCGTGATTATCGGCCGTGCTCCAGCTTCGTACTGGACATAAAGCCTTGGTTCCTCGATTTATAGAGAGCAGAAGAGCAATCCTTTGTCAGCCCATCTTTTCCTGCTCACTGTAGGAATCATGTGCCTTGATGCGGGACAGTGTTCCGCAAAGGAGCATTGCGGTCACAGTCAACACAACAAGATCCATACTTTTCCCGCAAATAGATGTCTAGTAATCATTTGAAACATTCCGCTGTTTGTGCACTGACGACTAGCTCAGGTAAACTGTTCCAGTCATTCACTACACGAGTTGACAAAGTGACATCAGAGCGAAGGCGGATCCTCCTTGGTTTAAACAGCTTCATACCGTGGCCTCGTGTCGAACTATCCGCACAAAGACGAAAGAACTCTTGTACCTCATCCCCCATCTCACCTCGGAGAATACGTCGCGTGTAAATCACGTCACCACGGCGACGACGATACTCCAGGGAGAACAAGTTCATCCTTTGAAGGCGATGAGAGTAAGACAGGTTCCGGAGTGTCATGACGGATTTCGATCCACGCCGCTGAACCTTTTCTATCAGTATTCATTCGTCTTTCGTGAGAGGGTAAGATGCTAGTAATCCGTACTCAAGAATTAGTCGAACATGAGAGCTGAAGAAAAGTTGAAATATCTCTGGAGTCATCTGGGAAAAGGATCTCCTTATAGAGAAGAACATTCTGTTATCAGCGGCAACTTTAGGGTGTCTTGAGTCGTGCGTAAGTTTGGCGAGACAAGAGCTCCAAGATCCTACTCCAAGGAAGCCGCCAATACGATAAACACCAAAGGGATTCTGGGCACCAATTGGGAGGACAGAACACTTAACATGGTTAATGGTTAGCTGCCACTCCATTGGCCAGCAGTGCAACCGGTCCAGTATGGTATGCAGCACGTCGGTATCATCAAGTTTGGACACCTCTAGCCACAGTTTAAGCTCATCAGCATATATGAGGCAATCAGCTTGGGGCTCAGTTGGAAGATCATTGATGTAGATTTTGAAGAGCTCAGGACCAACAACAGAGCCCTGTGGGACCCAATTGATCATAAAAATAGGATTGGAGTAGGTATCGTTCTAGTTAACTTGCATGCTTCGGCCATCCAGAAAGTCAGCGACCCAGGGGAGAATCTTCCCAGAAACTTCAATTCCCCGGAGTTTGAGGAGACGTCCATGAGGAACTTTCTCAAATGCCATGCTGAAGTTGACAAAAACGACATCCAGACGATTACCGGCATCCAGTGATCTCGCCCATTTTTCTCTCGCCACACAGCAACTTAGAGATACAGGAACGTGATTTCCGGAAACCATGTTGAGCACATGAGAATATATGCAGATTCTCCAGCTGAACATTTAGGGCTCTCTTAAGATTTCTTTCCATGTTTTTACAGATTATCGATGTCAGGCAGATCGGCCGGTAGTTTACAGGATCCCAACGACCTCCTGCCTTGTACATGGGCCCAACAGTACCCAGTTTCTATGCTTTCGGAAGGCGTCCCTCGTCTATGCAGCGCCGAAAAACTTAGTAAACAGGAGAATCAATGTGCTGATCCACCGTCTTAAGGAACAAAGGGTGCAGATCATCTCGACTCGATGAAGAGTTCGATTTGAATTCAAGAAGTAGTCGCATAACTAAGTCGTCATTGAGCTTAATATGTATACGCAGGTTTCAGTGATATCTTTTGTGCAGTATAAAGGTCTGTTTGAAAAATTTATTCCCTCCAAGGATTTACGAATTTACAAGTGCTTCTGTTAACCTACTGTATAGATAGTGCTTCCAGCAAGCCAAATTCACTAAATGCCTTCCTTTACCATGCGGTAATTGTAGTTTTTTTTACCAAATCATACATACTTGGAAATAGTTCGTTGCTTATTCAGTTAGATTTACTAGTTTTTCCCCACAAGCTACTTTTTGTACAGATGTTCCGTGTCGTCCAGTTCGAGGATGCCTCAGTCGGCCTGGCCCACGCTTCCTGAATAGTGAACGACGACGAAGTGTTATGGTCAAAGGTACCTTCCAAGCAGTTGGAAGATTTACTCATAAGGCACTTAACAGCTTCAGCAACATCGACAAAGTGCCGTGTAAGAACTCACAAAGCAACAGGTAGACAAGATGCGAATACGGCCTAACCGAAGTAGACGACCATGCGTTAGCAAAGAGGTTAGCAAAGGATTTGCTGGAATTTTTCGAATTAACATCAACCGACGCCATCTGCCCTATGGAACATAACAGCAAAAAGAAAGTGTAAGTATTGTGTTTCTCAATCTATATTCTTTACACGGCCCAAATTATACCTCAATGCGAATCTCCGAGTAAAGCACGCAAGCTGAATCGTAAGTACGTCGTACACGAACGGTGCTCCCCTCTACCACCTCCGCTGTACCTAGGAGGATGATATGTTTTCCTCACCAAGCTAAGAAAACATGGCTCTAACAACTTCTGTCTTGGTATCCATGTAGCTTCATAATCCATCTCATCTTTCTTAGCCCGGTACAAAAGAAATCTTGTTTGACTTCAGATTCGGTCCTTTTGAGTGAGACTAAAAATGCGGTTGACGCAGTGCGTGGTAATCATTTTGCTTACCAAATATGATATACCGAAATAGCAGAATCACGGAGCAATATACGAAGACTTATTCGCCTTAGAGAAGCTTATGTTGACCTAAAGCTAACTCTAAACGCGTTGCGCTACAGGTTAAAGGCAACAGAGACGGATGAGATTTGTCCGGTGCCGCTTCCAATGGATTCAATGGAATCGTTATTACAAATGGAACATTCTCAGTGATTCTTCAAGAACATCAGTCTGAGGCAAACAGTTGTTTTCAATGATTCATCTACGGGCCGGTACAATCATATAAGGTTAAATTACAAAAGGATGGATAGTGATTGGTTCGGGGGTTTGTTCTAACAGATCTGATCTGAAAGATCTATGTACCCGCGGTTTTATATCTAGTAGTCAGTTTGAAAGTCTGAGGCCAGTTGGAACATCTATCCCGCGAATGTATGGACTGCCAAAGTTCACAAAGTTGTGTCTCTACGCCCAATATTGTCCATGACAAACTCCGCATGTCATCCAACAGCCCAGTGGTTGGCAGAATTACTGGAGCCAATAAGAAAACGAATTGCCAAACGTAGTGTTCGGGATAGTTTTACATTCGAAGAGCACATTAGAGATGGGAACCTGAAGGAGAAGATGTTCTCACTTGATGCAGCTTCTTTATTCACGAATGTCCCGCTACTAGAGACAATAGAATACCTATGCAACTATGTGCATGATAACAGCATTCATTTAGCTATACCCTTACCAAGCCTGAAAGAATTACTTCTGAGATGCACCTGCAACATTCAGTTTCTTTTCGACGGCATATCTTATCGGCAGTATGATGGGGTCGCAATTGGGTCCCCACTCGGACCAGTGCTAGCGGAGCTTTTTCTTGCCAAACTAGCAATTGAATCACTGGGACCACTACTAGATTGTTTCGACCATTTCTATCGTTATATGGATGACGTTTTCTGCATAACTCATAAAGATATCTCTCTGGAGGACATATTGGCAGAGTTTAATGGTGCGCACCCGGCGATTAAGTTCACATACGAACTTGAACAAGATGGCCAACTCTCATTTCTGGATGTACACCTTATTAGACGAACTGACGGTTCCATATTAAGGAAGACAAACAGAAAGAAGACGTGGACAGGTCAGTATACAAATTTCAGTAGTTTTGTACCGCTTAAATACAAGCGTAACTTAGTACATTGTCTCACCTCAAGGGCGAGAAAGATATGTTCAGAGGACGCCCTGGAGGATGAGATGAAATCCATCCAGAACACTTGGCGTGAAAATGGTTATCCAGAAAGATTCATTCAGCGCAACATGCAGCCCAAAATAACACCGGTCGTTAAGGACGTAGTCGCGCAAAAGACCCTCTTCATCCGCCTTGATTTTAAAGGTGATACAGTTAGTGAGCTCTTAACAAGAAAACTGACGCAATCGATAAGGAACACCTTTCCGGCTGCGGAGTTACGATGCATCTTCGCCACGAATCAGCTAATTCCTGTGTGCAACAAGGACAGACTGCCGAAGCTGACCTCTTCTTACGTTATCTACCGATTTGAGTGCACTTGTGGGCAACATACATTGGTCGGACGGCTCGTCAACTGTCACGTCACATTAAGGAACATAGCCCTAAATGGTTGTTGAACGGGGGCACCGGAGTACTTACAAGCGGTATCTTGTCTCATCTGTTCGAATCTGGTCACCAGGTTAACCTCCCTAATGCTTTTACTGTGATTTATCAGGTTCCAATGAGCAAATCGAAAGGTACACGGTTAAGGATGCTCGCCACTGCAGAGGCCATTGCGATCCGCATATTCCAACCCCCGCTGTGCTCGCAGAAAATGTTTGTTCAATCTCTATACCTGCCCTGGCCGAACAACCATCAGCCTAGCCGTCACCCCGACATCGGGTCAGGCCTTGTGATTACGTAACCCTCAATCGATCTGTGTGCATGAGACAGCGGCGAACTCTTCGCTATCTAACCATTGGCCGAGTCAGTTCAGAACAAACCCCCGAACCAATCACTACCCATCCCTTTGTAATTTAACCTTATATGATTGTACCGGCTCGTAGATGAATCACTGAAAACAATTGTTTGCCTCAGACTGATGTTCTTGAGGAATCATTATTATGTCTGAGAACAGGCAACTCAGCGAGCCTGACCTCATGACGAAATGGGACCAGTCCTTTTTATAATCATTGCATCGTTCCAGGTGAAATATTTATCACAAATTGGGGTTCATAATCTAAGTCATGCAACGGGAAAAATCATGGTTTCACCATAACAAACAGACTGGCCCATCAGGATAATTGGCATGGCTTACACAACAAAACCCGCCTATCAGGAGCGCCGTTGTGGGTAACTACATGAAACAAGCTTCACGATAACCTCTACAATTGTTATACTCCGCAAGTCCTTCCCGGAGCTACGGAAAGATTCATAAATCACAAAATCATGCGATGGATACAGCATACTGCTGGTAGGACTGAATAAACTAGCGGGCAGTAAGATTGCGCACCGGATTTGGATTTTATTATTTACACTTTCATATATCCCTTGCGTTTTTACGACACCGCAAAAAGCGCTCGTGTTTGCTACGTTCCTACGAGTGATATGTTGGAAGCCAGCAATGCGGCGCACATATGGCTTTCCGCTCAGGAAAATGGTAATTCTAGGTTTCCTAATGCGTCAATCGTTGTATTGCCGGTGTTCTCGTTTACCTTTTTTATTAGTTGCACTTTGGTGATTGTTTTTCATTCTGTAAGGATTGATCCGGCGCATCCGTGTTGTCCAGGAGAAGTCGCGAAATAGGGGGGAAACGAGCGTACACATCCGATGCAATGAATTTGGAAAGGCTGTCGATATTTTCCCCAGCGCCATTGTCGTGTTCAAATACTTTGCTTTTTTTTGCTCTCGATTCGCTCACACTTCTATTTAGTACCCTTTGAGCTATCATGTGATCTTGCATTTGATTGGTTGCAATCCGAACTTCTATCGATTTAGTTGTACTGCGCGTGGATGCAGACAGTTTTCCCCATACATACATTCCGTTGCTGCCCTGGTCTGCTGCTTTTTTGGGATACAACAAATTGGCGTCGCGTGTTACCGATGTCTTTGTATGCTACTGGCCCTCCACCGTTCTGGACTGACTCTGCGGTCACCCCAAATGCAGAATGCTGGGAAGACTGGAAAATTAGTTTTCTAGATTATATTTCTGTGCTCCCAGTTCTCAAGCCATCCGTGACGCTGAAAACCGAGGATACTTTAAAGCTTCTGCGCTTGCACCTCGGCTTATAGGGTCGACGTATATTTGATGCTCTAAACCTGCGGGAGAAACCCACCTTGACAAAGGCTTTATTGACCCTCGATACACCTTGGGGTGTTCGAGTGAACACCTTTACTTCCTGGTACAATTTTTCGCAGCTGAAACAAGCATCTGATGAAACAGTGGATGCATTCATTTCCCGTCTTGTGGGTTCTGTTTGAAAGTGTGACTACAATAGTATTCCCAAGAAAAAAGTGGAAGAAACCATGCTAATACAACACTTGATTTCTGGTCTCACGGATTCTTGGATCAGAGAGTCACTTAATGGAGAACGCAGAGAAGCTCACATGGGACAGGGCCTGTGACTTGGCTCGCCGGAAGGTCGCAATCATGGAACAAAATAAACTTTTCTTCTTTAACACAGGAGCTACTGACATTGAGCGTATGGATTCTACGCGCTCTCTGACGCGATCCTCAGTTAAAAATAACTGTTATCGTTGTGGAAATGCTGAACACCGTGCAAATGATAAGCCATGTCCTGCAAAGAGTGAAATCTGCCGGAATTGTATTAGGACCGGTTATTTTGCTCGGGTTTGTCGTTCCCGTGCCATTTCTTTAGTTGATTCTGCATATGGCGTTAATGCATGCGAACATCCACTTTCGTCTCCAACTCAAGAACCCAGATATTCGTCGTGTGTTTTTTGAAGTTAGCAACAAAACCATTTGTCTAGACATGGAACTAGATTCCGCGTCACCAGTCACAGTTATTGCATATTGTTTTTACAAACAGCATTTTGATCAGCTAACTGTATATCCTCTCGCTTACACTTTTAGCAGCTACTCCAATGGTGATGTCCACATACTCAGTTTTGGTACGGTTTCGATGTTTATTACAAACAGTATGAAGCGTATAGTTAAAGTTTACGTCTCTAAAACTGCTAGTAAACTTCTATTGGGACGTAATGCCATGGCCTCGTTGAACTTATCACCATGCGTCAGCCGGGTGACCATTGCCAGCGTCAACCTTCATTCGTTACGTTCCAGTTATTCAAATCTCTTTCTTCCGGAAATTGGTAGAGTCCCAAAAGCTCGGATACGACAATACTATTGGTGATCGAAGTTGAATTCCAGTGTCAAGGCGGTTATTCGGGAATGTTACGCCTGTCAACATTCCGACAAGAGTGCGAGGCCCCTGAATGCTCCAGTCCAGCCTATCGTGTACCCTATGAAGCTATGGGCAAAAATTGCCATCGATATTATTGGTCCATTTTCAAGTGCACCCCGCAGAAGCGAAACGTGCTAGTGGCTACGTGTTTCTACAACAAATGGCCAGAGGCTATTCTATGAGGCAACGTAACTACAGCCGTCATCATAAAGTGGCTCTGTTGTTTGTTTGCAAAATACGGTTTGCCGGTAGAAATCGTCGCTGATAACGGCCCACAGTTTCGAAGTAACGAGTATTCTGGATTCCTAAGGCACAATAGTGTCGGACACACGAGTACTGTACTTGATAATCCTGCAGCGAATAGACTCGTCGAACGATTTAATCGTACTTTGAAAGAATTTCTACAAGTCCTTCGGCTTTCGGGAGACTCCTGGGATGATGCGTTTGTATCTGTATTGGTGGGATACAGAACCACTCCACATACTGCAACGGCAACGACACCCTCGTTGCTAATGCTAGGGTGAACAATTCGAACTCGATTAAATGCATCCTTTACATTCTTAGAAACCGCAGATCACGGAGAATACGAAAGACGAGATGTTTACCAGGCTAAATATAGGCGCGTTGGAAGAACCTATCTTCCAGGGACATTTGTTCGTGTGAGACTACCCAATTCCCGGAAAGGAGGTAATGTGTTCGGACCGCTGACCCGTGTGGAACCTGTGTGCACACCAGTATATTACAACTTGGCTGATGGGACAAAGGTAAATGCAAGATGGCTGCATACAGCGCTTTCTCAACGTGCTATTGAACAGACGAACATACATACAACATAGCGCACGGTACAAACTAATACAAACTTACAACTTTCCGGTCGGATACGCCGTCCTGTCAGCCGATACGCTTTAACAAATGACACCACATGACACTTCTTCGGGGTGCTGACATTAAATTAGATCGTTCATGAACATATAGTGCTTATATTTTTACGAGAAGAGGAAGGGACAATGTCGTGTTCATATACTTTGCTTTGTTTTTTCCCTCGATTCGCTTATCCTACTCACACTTCTATTTAGCACTCGTTGGCCAATCATGTGATCTTGCATTTGATTGGTTGCAATTCGAACCTCTATCGATTTAATTGTACTGCGCGTGTGCAGACAGTTTTCTCCATACATACGTTCCGGTGCTGCTCTGGTCTGCTGCTTTTTCGCACTACTACTGCCATGAATTCGCAGCCATGGGAAAAAGGTAGGGCTTCTACGCTTACAGCGACCACATGTTTATCAGTAGCACGGTAGCAGCGCATATGATGCTAACTATCGATGAGACCCGAAAAAGCGCACTGGGAGAGGGTTGCGGAAATTTCATCCGACAGTCCTGTAACAGTTCCAGACATGTTCCGTTGCGGCTTTTTTGGGACTCTCAGAGAAATGTCTAGGGACTGTCATGGGACTCTCGGGGACTGTTGTGTGACTCTCGTGTTAGCAGGGGTCTGATTCTGGGAGACCAACGCTGCTGTATCGATTGGGACTTACTCCTTTGCGATCTTTCTCCTGCATCTTTTGACGCTGTTTTCCTTGAAACCGTTCTTACCTGTCCTCTATTTCAGCATGTTGCAGAGCCTACCAACATATGTCCGGGTCAGTCGCCACACATCCTCGACCTAGTGCTCACACCGGCACAGTCTGATGTTTCTGATTTGACTATTCTCCAGCCGCTGGGTACGAGCGATCACTGTCTATTTTCCTTTTGCTGGATGCAACGTCTTGCCATTCATGACCCAAGGGTGTACCGTTGAAATTTCTGGCGAGTCGATGCAAATCGTTTGAGAACTACTGCTGGCACTATAGACTGGGGTATACCTCAGCACTTAGACCCTGCTAATGCCTGGAGTCTTTTGTACTCCAAACTCATGTCACTCATTAAGCAAGTTGTCCCACTTGCTAGAAGTAAACGTTTCTCTTAAGGCCCGTCTCAAATTGATCGTAAATTAAAGTCCCTTTTGAATCGATGACGCAATTTGTAGGACGAGTTCAAAGTTACGCATCCAACGTTAGCTTACTTCAATTATAAAGCGATCAGGAATTTTCGCACTTTAAGGCAGCGCGAGAAAAGACAGCAGTATCAAAGTCGCTTTGCAGAGGAATCGATAACCGCTCCCAAACTTCTTTTCTCCTACCTGAAGCGTGATACCAAAGCTGGCAATGGAATACCTACCCTCTTTTCCCCCGAAACTGGCATTGTGCTTCATGCAAATGACGCAAAGGCTTAGCTCTTGGTCTCGCAGTATTCCACTGTCTTCTCGATTGCAAAACCTTTGCCCAATAACCTTGTCTTTACGTCTTCCTCCACTCTGGCGCGCCTTGAAATCAGCACTGATTCAGTCACGAAACTACTTCTGGAGTTAAGTTCGAATTCCTCACCCGGTCCTGATGAGATTCACCCTTTGTTTTTCTAAACGGTACCTGAGTACATCGCTGCTCCTGTTTGCCAAGTTTTTCAGCGCTCTCTCGATGCAGAACGTCTCCCGCCTGCTTGCAAATTTGGCATCGTTAAGCCCATATACAAAAGTGGGAATCGTCAGGATCCTGGGAATTATCGGCCAATTGGTTTAACATCCATAGTGCGCGCTATCCTCGAATATGCTTCACCTGCGGTTTATTCTCTTACCTAGACCGAACATGTTCTCATAGAGAGGGTCCAACGGCGAGGATCGGAATCGATCTCAGCGATCCGGAATTTGTTGTACACCCAACGACTTCAATGAACATGTTTTCCTTGGGTTATCGCCGTTCTCATAGCGATCTGACGCATGCTGCATGGGATGATGAGAAATGAACTGAAGGAGTTCTTTCAACTCAGAGTTGATAGTTCGACACGGGGTCACTCCTGGAAACTGTTTAAGCCAAGGAGGCTCCGAGTCCATTCTGATGTTACTTTATCCACCCGTACGGTGAAGGACTTGAACTATTTACCTGAGCCAGTTGTTAGCGAACAGTATGAGGAAAGTTTTAAACGACTGTTGAACTCCTGTCTGTTGCGTAAGCAAGGATCGTGTTGTTTCCGCTGTGATCGTAATAGTCTCCTGTGGAACGACGTTTCGCAAGGACCGTCGATATCCCTGCTTTGAACGGGAAGTGAGGGAGCTAATACAGGATCTCCTGCTCTTTACCATTCCAATGAACCTATGTTTCGATGCGGATACTATATTCTATCTCCTCACGTCGAATGGATATGTTACGACTGCTTTAGCGGTCTTAAGGGACCAAGACACTTAAGCCTACCGCTATTATGGCTTTTTAAACTGTTTTATGTGGTCGAAACCAGATGATCAGACTTGCGACTTACGCAGACCATTATCCTACATTGGTCTTGAAATAAATGAGAATATCCGTAGCTCGGGGTGTGGATGCGGATTTTGAGCAGTTCTCCGAGCTGCGTGGTTATTGTGCAGACGTTTAGTTGCCTGACTAGGCAACATCATCAGTGCGGCTTCAGGGGCCCTGGTTCGCAGTGCCTCGTAAGCGACTTGGGCATTGAAATCCGCACCTACATTGGTCCTTTTTGTTCTGCCTTTTTATGATGGAGATAACAGATTGTCATCTTATTCTCCTAATACACTGATTCTGGTTCGAACACCGGATGCCTGGCTCTGTTGGAAAGCGTTCTAAAAAATACCAGGGTTTAATCAGTGATCTCCATTCTGCTCTTTGTGAGGAAATCGTTGAAGCTGCTTCGACCTTTACTCAGGGGGGAAGGGCAGCGACAGCTTGATGATTTGGGCTTTCAAGGATGCAAATCCGTTAAAAGACGCTTTTATTGCTCCCGATCGTGCCTAGAGTTACTAAATGAATGTGGTTACTGCACGGCCTTTTTATTCTCAAAAGATTTCATTGCTCGATTAAGTCATGCATTGCGACCATGTGACTATTTGTCTATTCCCCAGAACAAGATCGAAGGCTGTATGCTCACTCAGAAACTGATATCTGGAATTGCTGCCAATCGTGTACATGATGTGCTGTTGCAGGAAGACGCTTTCACACTAACGTGTGATCGAGATTGCGAGTTAGCGAGAGGGAAAACTGGAATTTCACTGCAATTGAAACGCTTCTGTTCGATCAACTTAGCTGAGGTGGCGAAAGCACAATCTCTCTGGCAATTGCGACTGGACAAGCTTTCTTTCCATCTCACATGTCGGCACGAGCGTCCGTTGGGCATCCTTTGAGCGTCCCACGGGCGTCCGTTTAGAGTCCTGTCGGAGTCCCGACTAGACATTTTTTGGACGCAAAAAGGACACTGAAAAATGCGCAGGAATACGGTTTTGAAGTGTACATATCCAGTGGGCACTCAAGAAGCTATGCATTACATGTTGCAAACGTGCCAATCTTCAGCTCGCGTTATTATGCGCCTACGTAACGATTGTGAAACAATGATGTATGAAACGCAAGTAGTTATATTTGCATGAACCATGCGCTACAGAATTGCAATATCAATAACTGAAGTAGAGAGTATTCGCCATAATATATAAAAGATACACCTTTTCATTCTTTGTTGCAGCTTATTTATTCAGAAACGACACCTACCGTCTTGTATGTCTCGTCCTGGACTCCTGAGTGTCCACTAGTACCGATAGGGTCTGTGGATCAACTTCCCACAACTAATTTTGCCACTCGTCCCGCACGCAGCCTTCAGTGCAAAGACGGTGGAGAAACTGGGCACTGCGCTCGTTGTTATCGATCGCAAGCCATCGAACTCATCAAAAATCGTGCTACATCCCAATGCCATGTAGCCGATCAATCAAAAGAAAACATTCATTCAGTCACTTCAAGAAGTCTAACAATATCCGTTGTTGAACCGAAGTTTCTCTCCGCTGAAATCCGTGCTGCATCGTTTCTTGCCATTTAAAGTTCTGTTCCACTCAAAATGGAATTAGATCCTGAGTATGTGCAACAAACTTGGCCCCACAACGTCAAAGTGCCCGGTGAGTTTAGTCCGTATTATGCAATCCAAGCTGGACTATGAGTGATAGCTAGTTCGTAGCTGCACCTCATTTGGGAAACTAACTAATCGCTTGCGCACATGAGGTACATTCAGTTATCGTTCGGACCAAAAATTGAGCGTGATTCTTCTTTTGGTGGCCACGAATCGCATCTATCATTGAGACAGTTGTGATAAACTGCAACGCTTGCCGATTAGCGGACAAAAGTTCTCTGACAGTTGGAACCCCGATACAACCCATAGCATACCCGATGGTGCTGTGGACTAAGATCGTCATTGATATTATGTGCAAGTTCAGACAGCAGAGAAAAAAGCACTCCTCATACGACTACCTTTCAAAGGGCACGCCGCTGCTGAGCGTGTAACTAGAAGCCTTTCAACAGCTGTCAAGTCAACTTTCCCAGCAGCCAAGCTTAGGTGTACCTTTGCAACGGAGCCACTTATTTGTATTCACAACAAAGACAATTTGCTGACGCTGACCGCTTCTATGGTCATTTATCAGTTCGAGTGCGCCTGTGGCACTACTTACATCGGTCGAACGGCACGTCAACTGTCGAAGCGCATTAAGGAGCACCTACCACACTGTTTGAGTCGAGGTGGTGCTGGGGCCATAACTAGCTCTGTTATGGCTCATCTTGTTTATAGTGGGCATGTGGTTGACTCAATCCGTGCATTTCGGATACTATACAGGGTCCCTCCACTCCAGTCGAAAGGCCTGCGCCTCAGTCCCCTCGCTACTGCCGAGGCGATCAGCATTCGGTTGTACCAACCGCTTTTGTGTGCACAAAAGAATGGTGATCGAAGCTGTTAAGCTACCTTGGCCAAACAAACGGATCCTTCTGAGGGTAACTGTAATTGCAACTACACCTTTTTCCTAGTTTGTTGCTGGTTCATGCCCTTGGTCGGCATGTGATCAAATCTCATTTGAACTGATCGAATCCACTTTTACTCCTGTTGCTATTTCACCCATATGATTGTACGGGTCTGAGGACGAATCATCGAAAACAATTGTTTACCTTCGGTCTTTTGTTCTTGGTAATTAAATGGGAATTTTCCACTTACTGATATTATGTGCCCTACTGCTACCGCTCCTACGAATAAAAGGACTCTACTTGTTGCTACATGTTTTTACGGTAAATGGCCTGAATCCCACATGTGCGACTAAGGGATTACTTCGGTTGTGTTACGTTGGTTTAAACACTTGTTCAATCGTTTCAGACTACCGGAAGAAATAATCACGGACAGTGAACCCCAAAGTTTTGTAGCCACGACTTCGCAGCTTTCCTCCAGTATCGTAGAATAAACTTTCTATAACTGCACCTCATAGTCCTGCGGCCAATGGCATGGTCGAGCGGCTAAATCTATGCCTCAAGGAAGTCATACAGGGCTACCGTAAGAACGCCGGCGGAGTTAATGTTAGGAAGGCCTTTACGCACTAAACTAAATGCTGCACATAACCTATCATCTGTTTGCGCTAATGTTTCGAATCGCATATAATTTTACCACATTGTCGACTTCCATGCAGCCTGAAACATACGTTCGCGTCAAAAAACGGGTTACACCCAAAGGCCTTCCAGTGCTATCCGCACCAATGAAAACTTCACAGACTTGGTCCAAGGACATATTGATAGGAAAACAGCTTGGTTGTCAACGCAAGTCGGCTCGTGCTTGTCTTCAAAAAGGGTACCCGAACTGACTGCGCCAACCACACAGGGATTAGACTCATCTGTGTTGCTTCCAACTTGTTTGCCGCTCTGCTTTTAAGGAGGCTCATATTGGTACGCGAACAGAGCACACGTGAAGAGCAAGCTGGATTCCGTTCAACTCGGAGTTACATCGATCACATACTTACACTCCACCAAATACTCGAGCGTCGTCAAACACTTGACAGGCCAACGATCGTTGTCTTCTTAGACACACGAGCCGCGTTTGACTCAATCGATCGAGCTGCTCTCGGGGGTTGTCCGCTGAGAAGGTGAGTGTCCGAGATGTACGTCACTTTACTTCAAGCCATCTACTTTCAAACCTCGGGCCGAGTGCGGGGATACGGCGAACTCTCGCCTCCCTTTATTATCACCAGTGGCGTGAGGCAGGGTTGCCCAGCATTCCCTTGTTCAATTTCGCTATTGACGAAATCCTATAGAACTGCAAACCCAGCGGCGTCGAGCTGCTTCCGGGGAACCGACTTCGGGTTCTAGAGTATGCAGATGACTTCGCCGTAATTTACGATTCTTCACAGGCCGCCCAAAATGTTCTGTGTAGGTTGGAGGTGTCTATCCTCCGGTTTTAAATGACCTTCACTCCATCGAAGTGCAAGGTCTTCCTGCATGACTGGCTAGGCGCTGCTTCTATCCTTACCCTTTCAGATCATTCATTGAAGTGGTAGACAAGTTCGTTTACCTCGGAAGCTGCCTCAGTTTCAATGATTTAATGGATGAGGTCTCTTTGCGCGTCTCCAAGACTCGGGTTGCTTTTGCCAATATCCGCCATTGGCGTCGAGACGATCTGGGTCTATCTTTGAAGAGCCAGTTTACATGGCCACAGGGAGAACTGTCCTTCTCTATGGCTACTAGACAGCCTTTTCGCGCAGGGGATGTTGAGAGGCTGTCTGATTTTTATCACCGCTCCTGGTGTACGATGGCAACATCACACTAGTAATGCAGATGTTCAATCGGGGGTTTTCAGATTAGGCAGAATTTGCCGGCCACTGAGCAACATAATTTCTCTGCGCAGACTTCAGTGGCTTGGGCATGTTTTTCGCATGCCTACTCATTCTTTATCTCGCCGTGCCCCCTTCGCGCTCGCAAAAGTCGTCGGGAAGTGAAAGCAAGGTGGCCAACGTATGACTTGGGTAAGGAGCATGAATGAGTTAACGCCAGAGTTAGTCGCGGTCCGTTACTCTCAGCTCCCTAGCTTGGGTATGACTGGAAACACTTTCGGATATTGCAAGAAACCCTGCGCGATGGCGAATCTGTGACCATCTATTTCCATGAACACTGATTTACTTTTCCTTCTTTCGTTTTTTTTCGCATCTTCCATACGTTGTGGCGCTATGCCAATTGTATATTGACCATGTTGAGTATATATACATGTCGGCTCCACACTGCCTATTTACCAAATAACCAGTCTCACCTATTACGTTTAAATACCAGGTCGAATCACCACTGCCACAAGACCAACTTCGCCGGTCCACCAGACCATTGAGGCCTGCCGATCGATACCGACCTGCTTGACATGACCTTTCTGAAGGGTTGATTGATTGTAGTGCTCAGCTGAAGCCGACGTACTTTACTCACTTTTCATTGGTTGGTTAGAATACGCTGACTCCCTTCTGGAGGTATTCACCGGTAGACTCTGTTTTACTTGTTATTATTGCGCCAGTTGGGTATTGACACGCATCCTACTTTTTTCCCCTGCCTTCTCGATAGGACTGGTTTGAGATCGCTATATTGGAACGGATCAAGCCTCCTGTGCCTGACGACCCCTTCCTCCATCTTTGCTGAAAGATATTGGTGACTGTTCATTGACTTGACTTGCTCTCTAGTTAACACAATTTTGGACACTGAAGAGGTGCTTTCAGACTGGCAACTGTCAGCTGTCGTCCTCATCTTCAAAATGAGTCAGCGGATATTTTGTGGAAATCATCGAGATATTAGCATCGTTTCCATTGCCTACAAACTTCTTACGGGTGCCATTCTCTGACGAATTACTGATCCCCGTCAGAATCGAATCACTGGAAGCCAGGCGCCTTTCCCCCCCTGGCCGTGGTCGCATCGGCCACATATTTACTCTTCACTGAGTGTTAGAGCTGACACACACAGCCGGTCGACTATGGTGGTTTTTCTTGACTTGAAAGCCGCCTCGTCACTTGACCGTGTCAGCTTGCGGCACTACCTATCCATGAAGAACGTGATAGCTAAACTCCCACTGACGTATCTCGGTCGTGACTCCCCAGGTGTTCTAAGGGTTTGCGGGTAGCTGCCTTCTGAGTTCCCTACTGCAAATGTGGTCCGTCAAAGCTGTCTTCTGTTTCCTTTCCTCTTCAGCTTTGGTCGAAATGCTCATGAACGACTCCGTTCTTTCAGACCCTACCGGAATGGAAGTTCTGCCAGGTGGCCAACTAACAGACCTTGAGTATGCGGACGACAGATCTCTTTGGGTCTGGCGCAGTAACTAGGCAAACACTACTGAACAAGCTAACGCTTCACGTTTCGGTATGTGCTTTGCGCCTTTGTACTGCAAAACATTCTTTCAAGACTGGATTGATACACCACCGATTCTAGCTATTGCCGAACGCCCGCTTGAAGTAATGGATCGGTTCACTTACCTTTTTATCTATCAGCTCTAGTCGTCACATCACTGAGGTGGTTACTTCGCGTATCAGCAAGGCCCGCGTGGCTTCCCAGAGGCTCAAGCATCTTTGGAAACTGCGGGAAACCAGCCTGTCAGTGAGAGGAAGGGTACACAACGTTGCGATAGGGCCGGTGTTATTGTTTGGATCAGAGACCTAACCAATTTGCAATGAAGATATTAAACGGCTGGTCGTGTTTGACCAACGGTGCTTATGGTGTATTGCTCACGTCTGGTGGGAACACTGGATGAGCAATGTTGAGATCCGCTAATTGGTTTATGGCAAGAAACCTGGTGACTCGCTCTCGCGTTTGCTTAAACAACCCAATTACCTTGGCTAGGTCATGTACTCCATGTGATTTTTGGCCAGCTTCTTCGGCGTGCATTATACACCGTGGCTGCACGAATTCCTGCGAAAGTGCCAGGTGGCTAGTTCATGACCTGGCATAAAAGCATAATGACTGACTAAGAGACTTGGTCCGGCTGGTGCATGCCGGCTTTTTGTATGGGGACCCCGGGATGGTCCACACCAATAGTTGGCGACCCTTTCAAATACGGCGCAGTCGTGCAGTCACTGGAGTTCCTGCATTCGGTTTCTTGCTTCTAGCTTTAATTTTCACTCCATGCTGATTACTTTAACGCACTTCTTCCCTCATTCTATTTTTACATTCTGTTTGCATTCAACCTCATTTTCTTGTCCTTGTTATTTGTCGGTATTCTGGCGATGGATCGGGGAAACCGGATCCACCACATTTCGATGCTGCACAATAGTTGAGGTGTTTTGCGGCACAATAGCTGAAGTGTTTTCCACCTGCAGCTAACGTGCATAATGATGATGATGGTGCCCGGATCACCGTTCAACTAAACTGAACTATTTCCAACCAGCGACATTCCGCGCCTCTGGGACCCCAGCCAGGGCGTCGAGAATTACCGACCCTGGCTAACTGTTTCTTCAACTTTTTCATGCTGCTTCTCCAACTTGTATGCTGTCCACTACGCCCCTCCTCCAGTCTTGTCCAGCAATCGCAAATAACGCATGACCCGCAAGACGGTGGATTAGAATACGCAATACATGCCGAAGCCACCGCAGTTGACGTATTGTGGCGTGTTTCTCCTATGAGTGGTTGCCTCCACCTAAGGTACGCCGTCTAACTTCCACATTGCTTACGTGATGCAGCCACCACGCACGGGCATTTGACTATATGCAGCGGTGCTCGAACACGGACAGTCGACGTAGGTCAACCGTACGAACAGGCCAGGTCTCGTAACCGTACAACAAGGCAGCGCGGACAGACGTGCAATAAACCCACACTTTGGAGAAAGCTATACGAGCTCTTGAGTTGCACATCGAAATCTCTCTAACAACCCTACCGGCAGTGATGCAGCTACCCAGATAGGCAAAACTTCCACAACCTTCAGTGTCTCATCACCAAGGACAATTGCGGGTACATGCATCTGCAAGAGTTTTGCACTTGATACCTTTGGCGGAGCTCAAGGATTTGATGGCGTGCGACAGTTTGATCGACGCACCCCCGATCAGTGCGTAACCCAGCCTGTTCCCGCTGTAGCGACTCGTGCTTTGGGGATAGCATGCGAAGTATGATAAACACCACAGCACCAGAACTAAGCTAAAACTCCGGTAGTTGGTGCACACTGTATGCAGACCTTTTTGGATATGGGGGCGACTCCATTTACCGCAAGGCCATGGAACCTATTGTGGCTAGACATGCAAACAAAGAAGCGAGTTATCGGACTAGCAAGTAGCCCCAATCTTCAAATAGAACGGGAAGCAAACTTTCAGTGCCGAGTGATTTATAACGCTTCATAAGGCTGATATCCTGGTGAGGATTATATATGGCAGTAGACCACTCAGCACTAGTGCGCGTGCCAGAGGAAACAGATGGAGCTGCCGGCCTGCAAAACTACGAGCCAGAATGTTTATCCCATCGCTCCAACTGTCGGTGAAGATGAGTGATTAAGAAGCCATCCTTTGTGCAAATTGTTCCACTTGCAACAGGTAGGATGCCTTCGGGAACTCAGATGAGATAGAAAGCTTTCCGGTATTATCAGAGAGACTATCAAGTTTTATCTTTAGCACGTCCACGCCACCAGGTTTCATGGTCCACTTATAGACTCCTGCACAGTTCTGGACACGGATCGACGTTCGTCACTGCGACTGGCTTCGGCCGGGACCGAGCGGCGTCCGTCCATTAGCGGCAAGGAAACAACGAAGATCGAGCCCCACGGCGGGTGACTGCCAACTACACAACTGTCGATACAAAACTTAAGGCATTTTTGATGCACGCCTGTTTTGAATTAAGGTTATCTTCAGAAACAGCCAAGTAGTGCTGACAGTAAGGCTTCTACTTCATAATGATTGTATAGTTTCGTAGCTATATCATGTTTGGTCGGTAGTGCTTGCTCCTGGGTGATCCGCCGAAACGCATGCGTAGCTTAGCACGAGCCAGTGCGTGATTTGAGTTTAGACAAGTTGGCCAGTACGACCATAATTCCGTTACGCTTCTATGCAATCTGTACTTGATTGCTATATGGTCCTGCTGCGACCACAACTGCTTTTGAGAAGACGGGTGTCAGGCAGTATTCGGTCACTTATCGTGCGGAAAACCGGTACTCGAGATAATAAGCGATCTTCCTTGTTGGCGCGTGGCCGAAAGGATAACATATTTGTCTTGTGCTCCTGAGGTCAACGATTCGAATCCGCCCAGATGCGGGCGACCTCTCATTGCACCCAGCCCTCGCGTGCCTTAGTGTTCGCGTGGCAACAAGGCGTTGGTACAGTATGTCGGCGTAAAGATTATCAGAGCGCTTTACTCGCATAGTTCGGACAGAGTGTGGGCTTACGGTAAGCTGTCGTTGCCCTTCTATTTCTCCAGCTATGTAAGACAAGGATGCTCGCTATCACCTTTTCTTTTTAATATCTCTACGAACTAAGTCATGGAGACTGCGGACACGACCTACAAGTAGTGGAGCTGCTTCCAGCTAATTCACTATTTGACTTGGATTATACCGATGCTATCGACCTCATCTCTGACAGCTCACAAAAGTGCCAGTCAGCACTGGATTTATTAGCGCTGGCTGCCAGTCGTCTAGGGCTGTGCTTTGCATCTTTGAACCGCAATTGCCCTTCTCCAAGATTGGCAGGGAATCACCCCTTATCTGACCCTGGTTGGTGATCAGCTAGAAGTCGTCGAGAAATCCAAGGATCTAAACAGCTATATCAACGCCAGTGAAATGGACAATGTGATCACGAACCGTATAAAAAAGGCTTGAGGCGCCTTTGCTTATCTCCACCACCTGTGACGCTGGCGCTACATTACTCTGGTCTTGAAGGGCAGGGTTTACAATGCAGCTATCCACTCAGCTCCCCCGTACTGTTGCGAAACCCAGTCCATCAAGTCGACAGACGTAAAGAGGCTAGTTACGTTCGACCACCGGTACCTTTGCAGCTTAGCTCACATCCGGTTGGGGGGGGGGGTAATCAATATGCGTTTTTGCTCTCTCGTACTTGGTGCAGGAAGAGCGAGTGAAATGCTCAGCACCGTTATATCACGCACCAGCCTCCGCCGGCTAGGCCACATAATACACATACCAACCACCGACTCCAGTGACGTGAGTTATTTGTGCGCCGGAGGTTGTGGATGGAAGAAGAGAAGAAGAGGTCAAGCGATGACTTGGTTGAAAGGAATGAAGACCCCCACTCTTAACTTGGCGTCGGTTAGTGTCTCCCGACTATCGGACTGGGAACCGAAGGACTATGCACTCGTCCGATTGATACCCTAGTTAGTATGGCAAGGTGCAGACCTCCATAACGTTTATGTTGTGAGTCTTTGTCCATTTCCATCTCGCTTATCTTTCCCCTTCAGCCACAATCTCTGTCTTGTAGCATAATATGGTACTGAGCAGCATATTGTCTGTTTTTGTATCATATAGTGTTCTGTATCTCGCTTCTCCGTTTTGCAGCACAATAAGTGTGTTTCTCACCTTCAGCTAATGCGTGATGATGGTAATTATGTCTCGGCGCGCTGCTGATGCCTTTTTCAGTCTGTTCCCAATTTCAGAATGACTTCTACCGGGGCCAAAACTACTCCCAACATGATGCTCGCTTGGTGCCAGGTGGCCTATTCGTGCGTTAAGAAGAATAACAAACCGTCAGCTGTACGCCGTAAAGGCGCTTCGCTGCCACGCGACCACCACGAGTCGCGCATGAGTTGAGTGTACTGCGCGAACGCCCGCTCTACGCGTATTTCTACCGGTGACCATAAAATTGCAAGCCAGGCGTGCAGACCCCTCGGCCAGCGGCCGACCATGCATTAAACTTGACAATACCACTTTTTTGGTGGAACACAGTCCATGTCGTTGTTGACTTCATGTGTATTGGAGTTTGTAAAAGCATAGGCGGAGATGACAAATAAGGCACGCCTAGCTTCCCGACGCTTGCTTAATTACCATGAACCTCGTAGTCTGACTGCGCATAGCCGACTATTGCCTAGTATCTAGTCAAGTAGGATGGACTTAGCCTTAACACTCAATGCCACCTCAACACTATCCTGGCCAGAAGCAGCAGTCTTAGTCCCTTAAAAGGTTAAGTGGTATTTGACATGAGGGTTTGTTTGTGAGGTCAATCTGATGACAGCGCTAAATTCTTGCAATCCCCCTCTGGAAGCCCAGATATCTACTAATATCATCTTAGGAGTACGGGCCAGACATACTTGTTTTCCTGTCTGCATCAGTTGCACATTAAACGCTGCGAAACTGAATGAAGAACATGGTCGAAGAAAAGCTGGAGCTTCGGTAGAGTTTGAGAAGGCTGTGATCGCCGGACAACCTACACCAGGAGTTTGACTGGAAGTTAACGTGATGCGATGGTTTGTGTACCCCTGTGACCCACTGAGTTACGCTAGGTGGCTTTTTCAAGTGCCTTCAGAGCCACTCATATTAGACAGGTCAGTGGTTAGGAGTCAGAGTAACCCAGTCTCACAATCGCCCCGCTGTCTTGCGGATAGGCTATTTAGCCAAAGGCTCGGGGTAGAGTCCCCTAAGACAACTTCCTACTTCGGCTTGGTCAACCGGGTAGTATCATGCAAGCTGACAAAACCATGGACTGTTCAACTGCAATATTGTTCTCGGCTGCTTTTGCTCCTGCTAGTCACTCACCTTTACACGCCACCTGTTCATTTGTTACCGATCTGTATTGTTCGTTACCAAACGATTCTTGTTTCCATGATTCTACTCCGGATGGTTTCGTCGACACCCAGAGAGGCCTCCCAGTCGCACTGCTTCGGCCTCGATCTTTGTTCCATCTTGTATGCTTCAATGTATGTACACTCCTGCAGATCGGGCGGCAAGCTGATCTTGTATGCACCCTGGAATCGCTCGCCATCGATGTTTGCTGTCTTTCCGAAACGCATTTACAAGATCCCATTACTCTGATTGAGTTGAGATCTCCCACCGACCACGGAGCCATATTTCACCTACATCTATCTGGTGACGCAGAAACAGCTGCGGCAGGCTTGGCTGGCGTTGGTGTAGAGCTAAGTGCCAAAGCCGAGGCCGCACTGTTAGACTGTTTCCCGATTAATAGCCAGCTGTGTGCAGTTCGACTTCGGGGATCATGTAAGATAAACTGATGTCGTGAGGAGAGACGCAACTTGTTTGTGATAGTTAATGTTCTAGCTGACTCAGGTTTCGACTCCGTCAAGGACGATTTCTACCGTGAACTTCATCAGCTTTGAGCGCCTGCAAGTCCGGCATTGTTATCCTTGCTGGGGATCTCAACGCACGGGTCGGTCGTCTGCTGGCATGCGAAAGTCACCTCAGTGGTCACCATGCGCTCAGTGAGAGCCGCTCAGATAATGGAGAGAAACTACTCACACTGCGCAGATAATCAACTTTTTCTCCCGATAACCAACTTTCGGCATTCGAGGAGACGTTCCGCTACTTAGCGACTCCCTTCTGCCTCCAATCAGGGTCTCAGCTTGGTCATATCGAAATCAGTTTCAGTTGGAGGGGTAGTCTAAATGATTGCAGATTCATCTGGTCAACTTTTCTTGACCCAGACCATGCTCTTGTCTGTGCGAACGTCTGCATGAGTTCCGGAGGGTCCTTGAAAAGGAAGCTCTATAAGATAAACACAAATAAACTATCTACTCTTTCTATTCAGCAGTTATCAAGCTTACCTGGCTGGTGCACTCGGCTGCGATCCGCCGCAAGATATTGATGAACACTGGAGGTGCATGCAGAGGACCATGATCTCTTCCGGACAGCAAGCCTATGGTCTTACTCAGCACCCTATGAAGGCCTGCATCTCCACGCACTCTTTGGATTCATTTGACCACAGCAGGAATATCCCAGCGGAGTCTAATCAGGATGAAGTGCGCCGTTCTGTTAGTCGGCAGATCAAACAAAGCCTACGAAGTGGCCATGAATCCTAGTGGTCTCAGCGTGGATTCATGGTCTCAGCGTTCCCGCACCAGGCTCCGATGGCTCGGCCACGTGTTACGCATGCCAGCCCACCGACTCCCTCGACGTGCGTTGTTTGCTCACCGGGGATGTGGGTGGAAGAAGAGGAGGGGTGGCCAAGCGATGACTTGGTCCAGGGAAATGAAGTCCCTCACTACGGAGCTAGCCTCGGTTGGAGCGTCACGGCTCCCTGGTTGGGGTCCAAAAGACGGTGAACACGTTTGGCTGGATACACTTGCTGACATGGCAAGGAGACGACCTCAGTGGCGTTTGTGCTGTGAGTTTCTTTGTCCCTCCCCATCTCTTTTAGCCTCCCCCTCCATCCACGATCTCATTTCCTAGTGTAAAACATAATAAAAAATTTTCTTCTTTTTGCCTAGTAGCTGGCTGGAAGCTTGCCGGAACGATGCCTATCCGTTGCTGGTAGCTCAGCTGGCATGCAACTGTTGTATCTCTTTTTCCTTTGTGTATTGTATTATATGTATGTATGTATTTCCTTCATGTATTGCGGCAAAATAGCGGAGGTGTTTTCCCACCTCTAGCTGACGTGTATAATGATGATGATGATGATGATGGTCTCAGCGTGCTTTGGAAATTGAGGCCGTTGCCCTCTCTAGCAATACTCGCATGATCTTCCAGCTCATTCGATCCACTGGCCACAGAATGCCTAGTGTCAGTGAGACTATATGCGAAGCGGATGGTTCGCCGATTGTCAACTTACAGAGACGCTTGTACCGATGGGCCGAATATTTTCATTTCCCAGTTCAATTTGCATTCATCGTCCATTTATATCCCCTGCGAACCCAGCTGCTCGCCCTGGGTCGTCACAATTGATCCACCCAGCGAAGCGGAATTTTGTCCTTCGATTCGACACCTAAGACGATTCAATGCTGCCGGCTCAGACGGACTTCCTCCGGAGCTGTTCAGATATGGTGGTTCTGTTATCATTTGCCAGCTAGCCTCATTGTTCTTCGAAATCTGGCATGAAGGAAAGGTGCCTTCTTCCTGGGGCGAGTCAGTTATTGTCCCAGTTTTTAAGAAGGGTGCTCGCACTTCATGTGTAAATCATCGCGGAATCAGTCTTATTTTGGTTTCCTCCTAGCTATTGACATCCATTCTGCTTCGTAGACTGTGTCCAATACGTTGATTATACTACTGTGAAAAACAAGCTGGTTTACGTCCCGGCCGCGGATGCGCGGATCAAATCTTCACGCTCCGCCAGCTCCTCGAACATCGCCACATTTATCACAGCCCCCACTATCGTTGCATTCCTAGACATATGTGCCGCTTTTGACTCCGTTGGCCGACCTGTTTTATGGCCTTGCTAACTAAAGAACGGGGTGTTTGAGGAATATACCACCATCTTACGAGCACTTTACCTTCATACATCCGGCATAGTAAGGGTCTATGGCAAGCTTTCCTCGCAATTCGCTGTCAATAGCGGTGTGCGACAGGGCTACCCTATGTCCCCATTCCTCTTCAATTTTGCGATCGAGGACGTTCTGTCGAATGCTCTAGAAGGGTTCCAACATGTTGGCCTAGAGCTTCTACCGGGTGGGCGCGCGACCGACTTGGAGTATGCTGTTGATATCGCCCTACTTGGTGACGATCCTCGGGGTATGCAACTCATTCTGGATCGTTTGGCGACTTAAGCATCTAAGTATGACATGAGCTTCGCCCTATCAAAGTGTAAAGTACTGCTCAAGCATTGACTTTCCCCTGCTCCCGTGCTCACTCTCGAAGGTGCACAACTTGAACAGGTAGATAGTTTCGTCTACCTTGGGAGCTGTGTTTCTGCTAACGGCACTAGCAACGAAGGAGTTTTTTCTTCGCATCGTTAAAGCTCGATCAGCATTTGTCAATCTGAGGCACTTATGGCGTCGTCGCGACATCTCATTTTCGCTAAAGTACCGCGTTTACAGCGCATCGTTCGCTCAGTATTGTTGTATGAGAGCGAGTCCTGGCCGATTCGCGTGGAAGACATGCGTCGTCTTTCTACCTTCGATAACTGCTGCTTAAGGAGGATTGTTCGTGTTTGGTGGCAACATCAAGTTAATGTTAATGACGTTCGACGTCACATATTGGGAAATGCGAGTATTCCCTTCAACAAACTGGTTTTGTTGCGCCAGTTGAGATGGCTCGGTCACGTTCTACACATGGCATCTGAGCGTCTACCGCATCGCGCTCTATTCGCTCGTCAAGGACTTGGCTGGAGGCGACCGCGTGGTGGTCAGTTTTCTACATGGCGACAGCACATGAAATCGCTGACGTCGTGTCTAGACTCTGTTGGATCCGTACATCTTCCAGGATGGGGACCCATGGATGAGGAGTGCTAATGGCTTAACACTCTTGAAGACATGGATCGCAACCGTAATCAGTGGAAGAATGGTGTACATAATTGTATTGATTCACACGTTTAATTCTTCGAACATTGAGAATGACAAAAAAGAGCAAAATCGGCTTATGAAAAGCAAACTAAAAATGTTTGTTCTACTTTTTGTTAACGTGGTCTTTCCTTCCTGTGGCATAGTAGCTGAAGTTTGTTGCGCACCTTCAACTACTATGCCACGATGATTATGACGCGATGACTCTCCCTTATCCTCTGATCTGCATGGTTTTCTGTTGGCTCTTGGTTTGGTGGTTAGACTGCTGCGATCACACGCACACACAGTCAAGCGCTTCTTTGAGGGGGGATTGGTAACCTGAATAGGGAGGGTGGTAGTGAGGTTATGGAAGATGCAGCTAAGGAGGAGGTATTAATTCGCATCTTTCAGCGCTTGCATCATGTGGACACTGGCTGTGAAATCCCCTCGAAGTCACGCTTCTCATGTGACATTGCAATGCGTGACGTTTTAATAACTATCAGATGTCCATGAAATATTGGTTGGTTTAAACCCTTTTAACTTGACAGGCCGACAATGTTCTTCCAGCGGTAGTTAAACCGCCTGCTGATATTCTACAGCATTCCGTCGTGGGCCTGTTCAACTGTTCTCTTGGGGAAGGTAGACTACCACATGACTGGAAAGTGGCGATTGTTATAACAATCCTTAAGGGGGACTCCAAGTTTGCACCACTCAACTATAGCCCCGTCATTCTGACAAGTATTCAGCTTAAGTGCTTGGAGAAGCTCATTAGGCACCGAATTTGTGAGCACTTAGTTGTTAACAACTTGGTTGGAGCGGAACCGTATGGCTTCGTTAGAAAGAACTCATGTCTTACGAATTGGCTTTGTTTCTTAGACGAAATAACTCGATCTCTGGATTCCAGTGGGTGTCTGCTACCTAGACTTCAGTAAAGCATTTGACTCGGTTAATCATCGCTTTTTACTAGAGAAACTGACTTGGTTTGGGCTGCATCCTCAACTGATGACTTGTTTGTCGGATTTCCTTTGTGGCAGAAAGTTCAGTATCAGAACTAGTAAAGCTAGATCTAGCATTGGCACTGCCCATAGCGGAGTCCCCCAAGGTTCAGTGCTAGGACTGTTATTGTTTCTTATGTTTATAAATGGTCTAGCTCCACTCCTCGAGAACCCCTGTTATGTTTTTGCGGATGAAGTAAAGCTTGTCAGTAAGGGAAATAGGGATACGTTGTCTAAAGACTTGGGCACTATGGCAAAGTGGTCTGAATCATGCGACTTGCCATTGAACGCGAACAAATGTCAGCTGTTATCAACCAGTGACGTTGGAATTGCAGTGCGAACATCCACAGGGTCCCTGACATTGCAGTGTGTAGATAAGGCGACGAACTTGGGCATTGTTCTGGTAAATAGTTTCAGGTTTTCGGCGCAGTGCAAATATGCTGCTAACAGAGCAGGGCAGGCACCTTTTCGCCTCAGGAGAGCATTGTGTAATACTAAACCTGAGGTCTTTTTCCCAATGTACAAAACGGTGGTTCGGCCGCACTTAAAGTATTGTGTTCTGGTTTGGGCACCTTGCTTACGAAAAAATGTCGCTTGCTTATAGAAGGTACAAAGACTAGCCACTAGAATGTTTGAAGGCCAATGTGATAAGTTGTGTGTTGACCGCCTGGATTGTTTAGGCTTGTTCTCATTGGAACGACACAGACTGAGGGGAGACCTGATAGAAATGTTTAAGATTATGAAGGGTCTCGGTGGCATTAAGCCTACCGATCTCTTTGAACTAGCTACCTCGTACTACCTGCTTGGACACCATCTGAAGCTCAAGACACATAGGTCCAGACTGCATATCCGGACGAAGTTTTTCACTAACCGCGTAGTACGTAGTTGGGACTTACTTCCCCTGCACTAGTGAACTGGACTACTATAGAGGTGTTTACAAAAGACCTCGATATGAATTGGTCCACTCTGTTTCCGGATTTCCACTGAAAGTAATTGATTTCAGTTAGTACCAATAGGAAGTCATGAGTAGTTTCACAAAGTTCTGAGACGTTCCTCATTTTTGTCTCTGCAGTAGTGAAGTTTGAACGTCGAAGCGCTGGGAACCTTGGCTTGCTTACCGGCACACGAAACGGAACGCTCGTTAGGCAAAGGCCTGTTTTGTCCCTGAAGGTCTGACCTGAACTATTTGAAAGCCGCTGACCGAATAAGTGATTCATATGCCTTTTGATCCGCAAAGGACCCGGAAGGCATCAGCGGTTTGCCGATACGCAGTACCGACGCTTCTCTGCCGCACAACCGCAACCGGTTTCACGTGGGCTAAAGTACTGCGAGGGTTGCCCTACCCCACCCAGGCTGGAATCCGCTCCCTCAGATTACAAGACAAGCTCGTTACCCTTAGGCTACGGGCCGACAAAGGATCTGAGACCAAACACACCCTTGACTTACATTATCACTTTGAGAAGCAAGGAACAATAACCTTATATGGTGGCAAGTCACATCCGGCACGTCACACTGTTGTTGAATGGGACGAACATTTACCAGGTAAAAATGCACTAAGTCCTTGATTACTGCTTTTTAACCATTTGTTGGAACGGGACAGATCCAGACCACCCAGCTGACACCACGAAAAGGTCCGACAAGCCAGCAAAGCGAATGCGGATACAAAAACCCTTGAATCCTCTGAAAGCTTAGAAGTTAAAACCTAGAACGGCGCTAAAGGTGGAACGTGAAATACGGACACCAGTCGCTCTATCGTTTCCTGAGAAGAAACTGGCAGTGTCGCCGTCACCGGTTCAGCCGATCAGTACTACAGCTGAGTCTAAAGCACATGGGGTAAGTACACCCCCTCGAGGGTACCCGTTTACAGGGTGCAGCGTTATCTTCCAAAACGTTGCTGAATCCGCTGCTGGTCCTCCAAAGGAGCACATATTGGACGACCTTCAGTAATTCAAAATATGTGTTAGTAAACCACTTCCGCGCGGTTTTACCGGAGTCACCCTCAGAAAATTAACCATACTGGAAAACATTCCTATCGGCACACCCAATCTTCTACCTCGCCTATTCCATGTGATCTTTTCTAAACCACAGGAGCGCAAATCATTGCCCCGTCGTGCTTTCAAACTCAAGGGTAGTATGATCAGTGTCTAACCGGATCTTTCATTGACAGACAAGCTTAAGTTAACTGAGCCCGTTTAGAACCTAAAAACCAGCCGGGCGGCTAGTGAGCAAAAACTTCTGCTTGTGGGTTTTCAGGTGGTCAGTCGCCCTACCATAACCCATTCTGGTAGCACACGACCCAGGTCTGGTTGTACAGAGTTTCTTCAGGTAATATTTAACAACGTGTGTAGCCTAAGGAATAAGGTGCACCAGTTGAGTCTATGTGTAGCCAAATCTCCCGTTATGCTTGCGTTCACTGAAACGTGGTTATCCTCGGACGGTGACGTGTACCTGGATAAGCACTGTTTATGGCTGATTGCTGCATTGGTCGTCAAAGCGGAGGCGTTTTATTTATGTGGGCTGTAAACTGAACTTTTGAGAACCTATGTTCTTCCGTCGTTGGATCAGACTGTTGGAGATTTATCTGCTGTGTGCACTTTTTCTGTCATATTTACACTTGTAGTGGTCTATAGAGTCCTGAAAGTACTTCCGAGAATATTATCGACTTGATTCGCACTCATTTAGCAAAGTGTTTTCTAATTCTATGAGATTCCAACCTCCCTGTGGTCTGTTGGACTGATCTTTCGTGTGACTCGGCTTCAGCAATGTTTGGTGCAAGCTTTCTTGAGTTAATGCTTCGACAATTTCCAACTGGACTTGCGGATATAGCTCGTCTGTATGTTACATACTGCAGTAATGCAATACTACACTTAATGCCTGGTGCTCTCGCTACAATCGAATTGTGTGTGAATCAGCTTGTGCGGCTACTTGGGTTTCGCCCCTTCATTGGGCAAATTATACCTACTAGTTCGGGACACTGTAAGCCAGATTTAGTTATGCTCATGGACCAACGCTCTGGTATGACTGATGTGGAATTCCTTCTGGCGGACCTGTTCAACTGTGTATGGAACAAAAAGCTTGTCAAGTATGACGTGTCAGTGTTTTCGTTCGAACGGTGCGGGTGGATATTCGTAAAGTTTGTGGGACTCCACAGTCCCTCACTTATCCTTAGTCATCTCGGAACGCATCGTGCTTGAGTCCTTGGTTATTTATTAACTATGCCTTTGGTTATCCGGGGTTCCCTATAAGGTTATGATGTTCAAACCTGTGGGCTTTGATGCCTAGCGGTCTATCCACTATGTTACGGACGCCCTATAAAGCAGTATGTGGAAATCACCCTATGGGCGGACATTCGTTATGTATGATTGGATTGAGCGTAATTGCGCCATCGGCACAATTTGCAGGATGAAAGGTGGTTGCTTCTTTGGTTTCCTTTTCATAGAACCTTTCCTCATCATGTTATTTTTCTTTTCATGCTTTTCCTGCCTTTTGTGGATATTAATGGAAGAAAGCACCTTACTGTACGGCAAATCTTATGATATAGGCCTCCGTAACAAAACCAAGCGAGCACCCCACCAAGGTTCACCCTCCATTTTTGTGTGAGTGATGTCCCGACGACAGGTGAACATTGATATCTGCTTGTGTGTTCAGTGTGATCCCCGCCTGTCTTCTTGCTCAATTCATGAACTTGCTAACCTGTTTACTGATGATATACAAGTCTTGCCTGTCTCAGTGCGGTCGATCAGGCGATCGATCGAGTGGACGAGTGAGTTTTTAAACACCCAGCTAATTGTACTTTGCCTCATACTTGGGAATAGAGCGTTTGTGTGCAGAGCTGGTGCGAGTTCTTTCTGTAGACGCGGCTGGGTGAACCAGGCACACAACATGGTGGCAGAGGAAAAGAACCCGATGATTAGTCATCAGGTTTGCTTTGGCTGGCAGCCGTTTGTAGCGATGCCGACTTCATTACAGATGACGGAGAGTTCGCTGCCCGAAAACTGGCGCCTGTGGGGAGCGAATTGGATGAACTTCGCGACGCTGATCGAGTTGGATCAATATCCTACACCGTATCAGTTAAACAATTTCAGGTACGCCATCGGCCATGTTACGATGCGGATACTAGACGCCTGGGCTTGCTGCGATCACGACAAAGGGCCGGGTCTTTCAGAAACGCTCGAGAGATTTGGTGATTATTGTGAAGGCCGGTTAAACCAGTTTGCCCGTTGCTGTCGATCGACCAACGTTAGGTCACTGGGTAGTGTAAATCCGCAAGAAGCGCAAAAGATTTCAGTAAACAACAATTAAGATCATTACGAGGAGGGATGCACTAATGGAAAACTGGCGATCCAAGGACAACTGGTTCAACCCCAACCTGATACTGGAGTCACCGTACATTTGCAACCCGAAAATTTTTTCACAAATCCTCTGCAAGACCGTCTTCGAAAGCTTTCACGGTGTTTAGGGACGCGTCACAAACCCGAACCAAAACAGCGTTATACTCTAGCGCCTGGAAATGAAATATGGTTTAAACAGATACCTAGAGTTGAAGGGTGTCGGAAAAGAAGAGCATCTGAAGGTCGGAAAAGAAAGGAAACCATCAAATGCGGCTGAAAAGGCGATATGGTGAAAAGGGTCTGCACTCGGACAAAAAGTCGCATCAGCTGAATAAGCCAACTCACATCGCAGCCCAGGTTTGAAAGCTCTGTCGCAGTGGAAGGCAATACAGAACCTGCAACACCAAAACAACGAAAAAAAGAAAAAGGAAAGGACCTGATGTGGCTGAAAGCTGGAGCGAAGGGACTCACCTGTCTCAGTGCGGTCGATCAAGTGGACGAGTGAGTTCTTAAACCCCACCTAATTGTACTTTGCCTAATACTTGGGAATGAAGCGTTTGTGTGCAGAGCTGGTGCGAGTTCTTTTTGTAAACGCGGCTGGGTGAACCAGAAACACTACATCACCGAAGGGATTGTTTCACTCGAATCGCCTTCGGTGACTCGTCCATGTGCTCCACATGGTCGCTAAGCAGGAATCTCCACTTCTGTTGTTTCTTCACAATATGCCCATGTGTGTAATACCTCTAGGTTATTAGTGCAAAAGTCACACTAAATCGGTGCTTGTTGTCTTCGCTGATGGGGTCTTCGGGTTAGGCCACCTCGGCGGCTAGAAGTCCTCCTGGATGCAGTAGGGTCACATAGTTAGATAAGTAACTATTTCATCCGACTAATATGCTTTTTGCGTGAAGCATTCATGCAGTGGGTTACTAACTTTAAAGCTATTCTCAAATATTGTATGGCTATAATCACAGAGGTGTGACATAGTAAAGCTGTTTGAGGACCTCCATCGCAATGAGGCTGGACCTTACCGGGGTGCGATGGTCTGTGTGCCTCAGTGATTTATTGAGTTATGCTGGGTGGTGTTTTTGCATCTTCAGAGCCACTCATACCAGATTATCCAATGGTTAGAGGCCGGAAAACTCAGCCTCCTGGTCCTCCAGGTTGGGGGTTGGAATGATGGTGGCTCCTTATTCCTTAAAACACTCCTTGTAGCCCAATGCCAAACCCGCTGCCTTGCGGTCAGGTTTTTGAACCAGAGGCTTTGGTTGAGAACCCTAATCGTCCTCCTGTCTAGGCTTGGGCAACCTGACAGTATCCTGCTCACTTAATACAATGAATCTCTCTTCAAACAAATTTCTGATGCTCTGGCCGCCGCAGAGGATAATCAACGTTGACCTATCTGCTGCATCGAGCAGGCCGGATAGGAGTTTGGATGCTATTGCTCAAGCCTTCCCGTCTTCTTATTCCTCCGCTTACGCTTTTTCACCCTCATCGTCCCGTTCCAGCTTCACTTTTATCCCCCTCTGTTTTCAACCTCCCACTTCTCGGCCCTCCTCCAGCTTGCTTCAATACTCGCTTGTCTTCTAGTTTCAACTCACATGTGAATGCGGAGCATCATTCTTGCTTTGTCAACATGTCCATGTCTAAGCAACCGGTCAAGCCCAGTTCCTCGGCTTCCATTTGGTGCCCTCGATCTTCCTTCAGATTGGCATGCCTCAATGTTCGCACATTGCTTCAGATCAGTCAACAGGCAGCACTAGCCCGAACATTAGAGACCCTCTCGATCGATATCTGCTGCTTATCGAAAACCCGCCTACAAGACTAGCTCTGTGCTCACTCTGCGATCCCCTTCAGGTGACGCAAGCAGTATTTTCTCACTGCGCCTATCCGGTGACGGTGCAGCTTCGAACACCGGCCAAGCCGGTGTTGGTATTGCCCTGAGTCCCCGGGCTGAAGCTGCTCTGGTTGATTGGATTCCAATCAGTAGCCGGATGTGTGCGGTCCGATTGGCTAGCTCCTTCAAAACTTCGAAGTCGCCTGTGTGTGTGTGTCTATTCGTTATCGCTGCCTATGCACCGACAAACTCCAGCGATGTTTCGGTAAAAGACGACTTCTATCGTCAACTGAACGAGCTCCTTAGCCACAGACGAAGCTCGGACACTGTAATGCTGGCTGGGGATCTGAACGCTCAAATTGGAAAATTATCCACTGATGAGCTGCATCTGGGCGGCCAACATGGTGTAGGCTCCCATAGAGATAACCATGAGCGGTTAGTTCATTTGTGTGAGGATGCTCGCTTATTTCTTGCGAGCACCAATTTCCTACTCAGCACCCGCCGGAGGGTGACTTGGCGCCCACCAGCCTCGAACCAGCTATGGACTCAAATCGATCATAGTGCGATAAGTTACCGATGCAGAGGCTGAGTGCAGAACTGTCGCTCGATTTGGAGCACAGGTGTTGACACCGATCATGCACTTGTATGTGCTGACCTGCGGATGCGCTTTGGCGGACGCCCGCGACGATGTTGTGAGCGCATTGACACCGGCAGACTGGTGAAGCCAGCTGTTCTTAACGCCTATCAAACTACGCTGTCATCCGAGTTGGATAAACGCTCACGGGATGCAATTGAAGCTCACTGGTCTTATATGCAACAGGCCTTACTAGCAGCAGGAAAATCCTCATGGGGTATGTCTAATCATCAACATGGACATTGAGTCTCTTCACAGTATTTCGTATGCAGAATACTCTCAGGTTGCCCAGGCCTAGACAGGAGAACGATTAGGGTTCTCAACCAAAGCCTTTGATTCAAAAATCTTACCGCAAGGCAGCGCGTTTTGGCACTGGACTACAGAGCCCCTTTCATGAAACAAGGAGCCACCCTCATTCCAACCCGCAACCTGGAGGACCAGGAGGCTGAGTTTGTCTGGCCTCTAACCATTGACCAATGCGGTATGAGTGGCTCTGAACGTGCGAAAGGCACCACCTAGCATAGCTCAGGGGATCTTTGAGGCACACAAACCATTGCACCACGGTAAGGTCCAGCCGCATTGCTATGGTACCAGTCGGTCACCTGACAGCACTTCAACTCAGGTGGAGTCTGAAAGAACGGGCACTCATGATCATTTCGATTACAAAGTTGAAGAGGAAAGGAGATACAGGACAACCCTGCGAACCGCACTTGTCGTGGGGAACTTTGGAGACAACTTTTCCGGCCTCGGGGGTGACGTTATAAAGGCTTCACTATAGAAATGAATTTCCGTGGCACGTCTTTCAGGGATAGTCAGTACAGCAAGCTGGCGCGATCAACAGATCCATGGGCGCCTTTCAGTATGTTGAAAAAACAGTACTGCTCTGTGGCTGCGAGATTAGGCCTATTGCACAAAACATGAGAGGCTGTCTGTTTTTGATCACTGCTGCCTTCGGAGCATTGCTTGTGTACGATGGCAACATCATACTAGTAATGAAGATGTTCGACGAGAGGTTTTCAGATCAGACAGACTTTGCCGGCCACTGAGCAGCATGATTTCTCTGCGCTGACTTCAGTGGCTTGGGCATGTTCTTCGCAGGCCTATTCATCGTTTATCTCGCCGTGCCCTCTTCGCGCACGCATAAGTCGTCGGGAAGTGAAAGCAAGGTGGCCAACGTATGACTTTGGCCAGGAGCATGAAGGAGCTAACGCCAGAGTTAGTCGCGTTCCGTTTTTCTCGGCTCCCTGGCTGGGGTATGAAGGATCAGGAACGCACATGGCTGGAAACACTTTCGGATATTGCAAGAAACCGTGCACAATGGGGGGCTTGTGATTCTCTTTTTCCATGAACACCGTTTTTTCCTCTCCCTTCGTTTGTTCATTGTATTTCTCGTACGTTGTGGCACTATACCAATCGTACTATTGGTCGTGTTGAATATATACCTATGTGGAAAACAACCATAGTCAGTTGTCTATGTCTCAATACAAAACACTGAGTAGATATGTGATCGATACATCCACAACTAAGGCATGCGCCATCCTGGCTTTCAGCGATTCGGTTCTCATGAGGACCAATGAGTCAACAAAAAATGAGACGGTTTGAAACATTGAAGGTATGTGAAGTAGGACTAATGCCTCGGAGATTATCGCACCGCTTTTTGGACTTTTTGAAAATGAGGATCGTATTTGACAGTCGCCAGTCTGAAGGCACTTCTTCAGTGTGTCAAATAGTGTTGGATACATCATTTCCATCTCGCAACAAAGATGTAGAAATGTCGTCGAGTTAATGAACCATGGGTCATTTTAACATTGCTAGTTTCCTTCGAATCTCTTCCAAAATGTGGGGTGACATAAACTTCTGCTATGGGCTTAGATGACTCGACAAACGCCGAACTGTTCTTCCAAATCTTCCGCCCGACATGCTAGTCGGCGGGACTGAGAATGGATCGACTCTCCATCTCAGTCATTGCCTCACTGTGGTTTTTCTCGTACCCGTTCCCAAAAGCACTGGTCTCCATCTCACGGGCCGTTACCACCTGCCAACATTCTCAATCAACTTTGAGACTTCTCTTCTGTGGTTTCAGGGCTTTACGAGCACGCTGAAACTCAGCATCCACTGGGACCCTGTTTGCGTCTTTTGATGGTAGTTCGGGCTTCTCAAGTCTGCTGTATACAGCAATTCTCAAAATCAGTATTCGCGGCCCACTTGAGACAATTTCAGTCGACGTTCGACTCACTAACTTCATTCATCACTAACACTAGTTCGTCGTGATACTGTTTAATTGTGGACCACGAGGTCAAAGTACAAGTGAAAAGCTTGGACTTAAGGCGCTTCATTGAAGTGCGGGAACACACTAGAGCATAATTGGAATCTAGGTACATGCTCCAAATTGACCGACAATCTTGCAGCGATCTGCGCCATCTGTAGCTGATATCAATATTGTCGATTCGGGCCCAGGTCATTAAGGAATTCGGTAGGCACCAGATAACTTGATGTGAACGTTTGTATTGATAGAAGTACTGTCAGTATAACGATTATGATTAGCACATCTCTGTAAGAATCGATGACCACTATCTGTTCGGGGTGCATCGACTCTGAAGCGGCCTCGTAGATGTTTATATCTTGAAACTCGATCCATTTAATATCTGTCACCAGTAACGACCGCTTCGTCAGTATTTTACGCCATACGGTGATGACTGCTGACAATAGACATCATCTTTGACACCCTCCGGTCTGCAGTCGGTAAGATATGTACGTAAGCCACGAAAGGATGCTTATTAATTCCGATAGAGGTTCGAAGTCGAGCCGCACACATGCGGCTATTCACTGGTATCCAGTCAAGTAGGTTGCTTTCAGCATGTTATCTGAGGGCCATATCCGCACCATAAATACGTTGAGCGTTTGTCTCAGTATCACCAGAGACGCGAAGATTAAGCTCATTGCCTTTGTTAATAATAAGCATCTTACGTATGTGTGGACTGGGAAAAGGAAGGAAAACACCATCTGTAGCAGTTGAACAGGTCCTTTTGACAATGCACAAATCTCCATGGAGCATGACGGTGCTCTTGGAGCAAAAAGTCACACATTTTGTGGGTTGACTCTTTGTCTTTGAAACCTAGGATTGAATTGGCCCCGGAAACAGCTGTTGATTCTAAGATTTGATTGAGAGACAGCAGGAGTGCTGCAGCAGTCCATAAACTGGCTGCAATCTGCACCGTATCTGCATCACTCAACCTGGGACACCAGAAATTGTTTGTCTGCTTTCTAGTCAGTTTGGTAGAACTGTACCGGCATATTACTGGTGCACCCGTGAGCACCGCCCAGTTTATCTCGATAGGTTGAATGAATACGCATACGCTGTATCACCACGTTAACTTCTGGTTTCATTGTGTGCTACATTACATCAACTGGGGTTCATGAACATTCTCACTTCCCCGCTACTGTTTATTTCCTTGGTCGAATCGACCTTAATTGACTATGTCAGGTATCCTTCCGTAATGTGGATTCTGTTAAACAACCGAGTTTCAGACTTGGTGTAGACGGACGACGTAGCTATCTTTGAATTAGAGCTACAAATTGCTAGCAATGTTGCAGTACTAGCTCGACACGCTATCATGGAATTACTGCAAGTTATCAGTCTCTTTACCTGTCTAGTTTGCTGTATCATGTCTGTCGGTCACGTGAGTGTTAAGCTTATCGCGTACGTATGTGTGTTTCATGCAGCCGCTCATTATCTGCTTCTAGTTCTTCTCCCAAGGGTATGTATGGAACGTAGTTCCGTATTGCGTTCATCGCTACCGACACCAGTGGCTCGTCTGCTGCCGTCTCCTAATCAGATTGCCTGTTTAAAGTGTGTTTGGTTCTGAGTTATCTTGGTGGGGGGGGGTAATGGCTGATTATGATGCGTGGCTGTGAAAGCCGCAAGGAAGCAGTCTCGCCGATTCCGTCTTGTCTTTGCACGATAGCCAGCTGTTTGTGACGGTATGTTTTACACAAGTTGTAGGCGTCTTGACCCTGAATGTTTGTTTAGGGCGTTAAGGTTTTAAGGTAATTTCCCCTCTTCTCCCTCATATTATTCTTCATTCGTTAGGTCATCATGGTTGTATGGCAGCGAAGCATCAGTTCAAGTGGCTGTTGTACTGCTGTTATTGTTGATGATGAGGATCAGCTTTTTCACATGATCGGTTATATCCAGCACTACTGCACCTGACCCCTGATCTGGGTGGAGCATAACTATTTTTCCTTCCGATCTGAGTTCCTTCAAGGTCTTCAAATTGTTAGATTCGAACGGCGACTTTTTTCTGGAACTCATAATCCGGTACTGAAATTCGAGCTTAATAAGTTTTGTCTTCAGCCACTGTTCATTATCTTTGGAACTTAGTGTGAGGCCAGTTAGCTGTCTGTAAAATACCTTGAGTTGCGTCTGAGTTTCTATGCTAAGAATTGTCGTGTAGTCTTCGAGAGTCAAAGCGAAGTCTGGACATCATTCAAGAATCTGTATCCACGATTATGAAAGCTCCGTCAGCTATGTGAAGAGGTAAATCCAGAGGCAGTTCAAAATTTGAGGATCATCCTCGAGGACACCCTCGAATGACAGCTTTGGGACATCCCAAAGCGTAACCACCTTGCCATGGTCGTTTTTCGAATGCGTGAGCTAACCCTAGGCAGGGCCAGTGAACAGAAAGCCAATACTGCACGTGTCGGCAGGACATGGTTAAGATGGACAACTAGGCACCAGGCCATTGCACAGAAAACGACGCAAACACCACTCACCTGATAGGACCGCATTTGCAAGGGTCGACACGCCATCATTTTTCGCTATCACGGAATTACTAAAAGTCACCAGTCTCTTTATTTGTCTAGTTTGCTGTATCAGATCTGTCGGTCACATGAGTGTTAAGGTTATCGCGTACGTATGTGGGTTTCATGCAGCCGGTGGCCGAGTGGTCTGCACGTTTGGTTTGCAACCATAAGGTCACCGGTTCGAATCCGCGTAGGGGTAGGCGTTCTCGCGGTATACTCAGCCCGCGCGCGACTGGTGGTGGTCGCGCGGCAGCGAAGCGCTGTTACGGCGTACAACTGGCACATTATTATTACTATTATTATTATTAGTTCTTCTCCCAAGGGTATGGAGCGTAGTTCCGTATTGCGTTCATCATTGCCATACGTTTGCGTGGTATGGCTAGCACCCGCTGACTCACTAACAAACCGGCGTGGTATTGTTTCCGCTTGGTCAACTCGCCGCGTAAACTGGTGAAATCTACCCCTTTTTGCTTGACCGCCGATTCTGTCAAGGCTGCGTTGGATTGTTAGTTTTACTCGATCGACTGACATCGCGCATGCGCCAGCTGCGATGACCTTTACACAATACAGGTTGCTTGTAGCAACCCAACCACACAGCGGATTCTCCAAGTCCAACTTTCAACTTTTACACATATTTTCCCAATGCGCCGCACATCGGCGTTTGGAAACTCGCAGTTACCAGTGGATGACAGCTAAAAGATATGAAGGGTTTTGTTGAAAGCCAAAAACAGGTTAATATATGTCATCTTCCTGGCTACATTCTTCAGAATCAGCCTTCTTAATAGTCCATGACGCTACCAACCGTGGCACTTTTGCATTCATTCCATTGCTTCCAACTTTTAGTTCCTCCACTTACCCTCAGCAGCTGGTCGCTACTACATGTCTACCCGCTGGCACCAATTTTTGTATTGCCAGAGCTACCTTCTTGAACCTGCGGCATCTTTGGCGACAGAAGGGTTTCCCTCCGTCTGAAAGGCCGTGTATACAAGGCCACAGTGAGGGCCGTTCTGCTCTATGATAGCGAGACTTGGCCTCTTCGGTCTGAAGATCTGAGGCACCTTCAAGTCTTTGATCATCGTTGTCTGCGAAGCATTGCTGGAGTCGGGTGGCACCAGCGTGTCCGCAACGGTGATGTGCGTAAGCGAGTACTAGGTAGTGATAATCATGCTAGCTCCTTAGAACAACAGATAGCACTGAATAAGTTGCGTTGGCTCGGGCACGTGCTACGTATGCCTGATCACCGCTTACCTTGGGGAGCTTTGTTTAGTCTGCCAGGTGTAGGGTGGCGCAAGGCTCGAGGTGGACAGAAGTTGACTTGGTAGCGGGAAATGAAACCACTGAGGATCAAACTGGGTGCCTTTGGTCCGTCTCGCCTTCCGGGCTGGAGTCCACGTGACTCGCCTTGTGCTTGGTTCGAGACTTTACAGGACATGGCTCGCAGTAGACACCAGTGGCGCATTTGCTGTCGTCTCCTAATCGGATTGCCTGGTTAAAGTGTGTTTGGTGCTGAGTTATCTGCAGGCTAATGGCTGATTATGACGCATGGCAGTGAAAGCCGCAAGGTAGCTGTCTCGCCGATGCCGCCTTACCTTTGCACGATAGCCAGCTGTTTGTGACGGTATGTTATCTACACAAGGTGTAGGCGCCTTGACCCAGAATGTTTGCTTAGGGCATTAAGGTGTTCAGGTAAGTCCCCGTTCTCTCCCTCTTCTTATACTTTATTTCATAGGTCCTCATGGTTGTATGGCAGCGAAGCATCAGTTTAAATGGTTGATGTACTGCTGTTGATGATGATGATTGTTCAGATTAATCCCCGAACTTTGATGACTTGCATGTTCACCCTTGTTGCATCTCGTTTGTCATCCTATGCATTTCACTTCGCAGTGTTGATTTTCATCGCTCAGTACTAATAAAGTTCGATTTTCCGTTTCAGCCACAATTGCATTCATGTCTGATACAGGCGATATACTGTCCGTTAGTTCTGAAGAAGAGCCCGAATCTTGCCTCGGAGGCGTTAAGTTCCAGGGGGCTCTACTGTCCGACACCTTTGATAAGGAACCACGTTGCGAACACATTGAAGATGATGATGAGGAGGAGGAGGAGACCGCGAGCTCTGTTGTCTCTGTCTATGATGGTGATGAGAATTCCGACGAAATAGATGTGTCGGAATCCGGTGATTGCGAAATTGTCAGCGTTGAGGGCGCCCACGGTGAGGAGAAGTGGCGCGATATTCATGGTAAGTCCTCTCAGCTTTTACTGTTGTTGTTTCGGAGTTTGCGTTTTGTGTGCTCATTACCACCGTTCACTTTTTGGTCATCCCTTTCCCAAATTCCTCGCTAAGGCTCTACTGTTCGTTTCTACTTTGATGCCGTTGTCCATATGGGTTGCGTCACACTATCCTAATCTGGACCATGATTTACATTGTAATGAACTCTCGATCGGTTCGTTCACTGAAACTGTTTGGCTGCGGCATTTCACGCGTTACATAGATGGCCCATCGCCGCTAGACAGGAGCTTGCCGTAGTACGTTGGTTTGCGCACATCATTGATCCACTGAGCTGTGCTCGATGGTACTTATTGCATCGTCAGAGTCACTCGTACCAGGCTGGTCAGTGACTAGATGCCGGACAAAGTCGGTCTTCTGTCCCTCCCTGTTGGAGGTTGAAGTGACGGTGGCTACTTACTCCACAAAACGAACTCTCTGTAACTCCTCACCTTACGGTCAGGTTTTTGAACCAAACGCTTTGGTTGTGAACCCTAATCGTTCTCCTGTCTAGGCCTGGGCAAATTGACAGAATACTGTCCATGCATTACAATACATTGACTTCCCCTTTAAACATTCTTGATGCTCTGACCATCGCAGAACATATTCAACGGCGCCCTATCTGCTGCATCAAGTAGGCTGGCAGAGGTACGGCTGTTACTACCCGGGTCTTTTCGTCTTCATATTCCCCCTTTTCGTTTTCTCATCTTTAAAACCCCATTTTAATTCCACTTTAAGCCCCCTGTTTTCACACACCCCCAATTTATGCCTTCCCTCACCTTGCTTCAATAGCCGTTTGTCTTTTAGTTTAAGTGCACGCGCAATCGCAGGGCATCACTTCAGTCAAGTCTACAAGTCCATACTCAACAAAGCTGACAACATCAGTTCACCCATTTATATTTGGAGTCCTTGCTCATCGCTCAAACTGGCATGTCTCAACGTGCACACTTCGTCACAAACTGGTCAACAGACCGCACTTGCCCGAACACTAGAGATTCTATCGATCGATATCAGCTGTCTATCGGGAAACCGCCTGCAAGACTTCAGCTTTGTGCTCAAACTACGATATCCTTCATGTGACACTGACGGTACCTTCTTATTGCGTCTATCCGTAGCTAAATGTGCCTCGAATATCGGTCAAGTCCCCGATCTGAATCTGTCTTGCTCGATTAAGTAAATGCTTGCTGAGCAAAGCTGAGCGTCACTGGCCGCATATTCGCCAGACGTTTTTGCAACAGGCATGTCTTCATGTGGCAATTCTAGTTGTAAACCTGCACATCCTGTCTACGCAGTTTTCGGGATTTATCGATGCTCCCTGACTTAATCCGGATGGAGGTGTACACGACTAGGCTCGCAAAGGTCGGAACTGCGTGCTAGCCTGGTGATCTCACCGTGCATCAGCGATGAAAATCTCTACTGTCCCTGGTAACCGTCTGATACACGAAACGGGCAGCAGGAGGCCTGGTGTTAGCTAGACTACATGTGACGAGATGGGAAATTCAATCCACAGCACGTCAGAACGTTCGAAGCATTGGGTCGAACACTGCAAAGCAGTATACCAGCGAAACTTACCAGCTGCCTTATTGGACATTAATCGCTATTCCTCCTGGATACCCCTTCACACCCATACGTCGAACATAAAACTGGACTCTTGAGATTAGATAAGGCACTAGGAACAGATAGACTTCCTGTAGCTCCCTTCATATTCTGGGCTCTAGTTCTTATGAATGCTTTGCACAGCTTGCTACTGAATCTGTGGGAGCAGTAGACTGTCTTAACATATTGGTGCCACTCCAGTATAAAACCAATTTTCAAGGAATGCTCACGTTCAGAATGCGGCAATCATAGAGGAGTCCCAGTTACCTTTAAGTAATTTGCCTTTATCGTTCTACCTAGACTGATTAGCACCCGTGAAAGCTAGATTCACGAGGAGCAAGCTGGGTTTCATCGGACTTGGTGCTGTATTGATCACATCTTCACTTTACATCAGTTGTTAGAGCACTGCCATATTCATCGGCGAGCCACCGTAGTCGTGTTTCTCGACTTCATAGGTGCATTCGATTCGGCGGATCAATATGACCTATGGTATTTTGATCAGGAAAGGTGCGCCCCACAAATGTGTAAACAAGAGCCCTATACTCGCGTAGATCGGGCAGACTGAGGGTTTGTGGCAAGCTGTCGCCGCTCTTCAATATCTCCAGCCGTGTAAGGCAAGGATGCCCGCTGTCACCTTTCCTCTTCAGCTTCGCTATTGATGAAGTCATGGAGATCGTCTTCACTGGAGCAGCTCTCAGCTGAACGACTTCTTGACTTGGAGTATGTCGACGACATGGCCCTTATCTGTGACAGCTCACAAACGCGCCAGTCAGCACTGGACAGATTCGCGCTAGCTGTCAATCGTCTCGGGCTATGCTTTGCACCGTAGAAATGCAAAGGTCCTTCTCCAAAATTGACAGAGATCCACCCCTCCTCTGTCCTTTGTTGGTGATCACCTAGAACTCTCGAGAAAAGTATCTAGACAGCTACATCAACGCCAGTGGAATGGGAGATTAGTTCACGAAGCGTATAACAAAGCTCCATGTGGTTTTGCCGTTCTCCGCTGCCTGTGATGCCGGCGCTACCTCATCCTCGCCTTTAAGAGCGGAGTTTACAACTCAGTCATACGTACAATCCTGCTGTGCCGTTTTCTAAACCTGGCCCATCTTGTTGACAGACCTAATGAGGCTAGTTCTGTTCGACCACCTGTGCCTTCATAGGTTAGCTCACATCTGGTGGGAACACCGCGTTTTTGCTGTCTCGTACTTAGTACCGAAAGAGCGAGTGAAGCGTTCAGCACCGTTATATCACGCACCAGCCTCTGATAGCTGGGTCACGTTTTGCGCATGACAGCACACCGACTCCCGCGACCTACCTTCTTTACGCAGCCTGGATATGGATGGAAAAAGAGGTGAGGAGACCAAGCGATGACTTAGTCAAGGAGAATGAAGACTCTCACATCAAACCTGACGTCACTTGGTGTCTCCCGACTGCCGGGCTGGAGTTGTGAGTTTCTTTGTTTCTTTCCTTCCCGCTTAGCTTCCCTCTCCAATCATGATCTCATTCCCGATGCATACTATTTTATTACTTTCTTACCTTTTATTTTGCATTCTTTAATGCTTAATATCTCATCTTTACTCTCCATATTTTTTAATTTTTTTACATTGTGGCGCAATAGCTGAGGTGTCTCTCATCTTGTGTGTTATGAAGATGATTATATGGGTGTCTTCAATTTAATCCCAATTCGGAATATGCAGATCGCTGGCAGACGCCAGTCTCCACGATAACCCTTCTGACAGTAGTAATACGGTACTTTTTGGCTTTTGGGTGGCTTTTTTACCCATGGATTGTGGCACGCTCTCTCGATTGGGACCGTGCACACTGATATTGTGACTGTGATTGGTCTTCCACAGTTTCAGTTGTACTTTTACGACCAACATGAGCAGCGTTTCTCGCATGGTATCGTGGCAAAGTGCATTCCCTTCTAGGTTGTTCGTAAACTTGCAGCGACTTGGATCACAAAACCCACCTAGTCATTCGATAGAAGTTTTCCGTTAAATTCACTTTCCATAAATCAGAAGCGCGATATGAACTCAAAGTTATACCACTTAATCGCTTTACGCACATTGATACGAAATGGATCGTTTTCTATTCCATCGCATGGTTTGCACATCTTTTGTGATCGATATTGTCCACCACCTGACCTTTGACCCGAGCATGTATGTGAGCGTTCACCCGCCAGTGCTCATAGTCCTATGGATTCATTGAGGATCTATCGCGACCCAGAGCCATCTAGTGATTCGATCTACCGTTTGTAGCAGCACGCTTTTATCTCCAGTGTGACAGAGGGGAGATAGATATATGTGTAACCGGAAAATCCGCCAACATCATCATGTTTCATAAACAGCGCACCACCATGGACGCTCATAACTAACTGCGCCACTACATCATTTACTTCCGCTTAATATTTTGCATGCTTTAGACAAAAATGTAGATTATCGTCTTTATCTGCGCTTAGTACTTTTTCATTCCTTTCGAGTGGAACCACGGTATAAAAAGGACATCAGCAGTACGCCGGTACGCAGTACCGACACTTCCTTGCCGTACAACCACCACCAGTCGCACCTCGGCTAAGGATACTGCGAAGGTCGCCCGATCACTACGCAGGTTCGAACCCGCTCCCTCGGATTACAAGGCGGCAGGCTTGTGATCCCTAAGGCTACAGTCCGGAACCGCAGTATCCTAGCAATTGCTAGGTATCAGGTTCAACTACCTGCGTATCTCTACCCCTTACACATTCGCATGTGGTAGATGACGACCGCAGGTTTTCTCCCTATTCATTTTACCAAGCTGTACCCTGATTCTTGGCGTCTTTTTCGATATCTTTCGCTTTATGCTGTGTTTTCTGACGATATATAATAGCTCCGATGGAGGTGCGACACCAAATCGCGCATTTGCGGTTGTTCTCTGTGATCTGCAGAGGACGATTTCCTCAGACGTTCCACTGAGTATACTGCTAACAGGTCAAATATCTATAGCGATCGACTCGGTATCACTAGAGATGCAAAAGATGTAGCCGTGACCTCTTATCTCATGTGTGTGTGTGCGTGTGTTTCGGAGACGCGGCACACACTTTTCCAGACCAGCGCAGATTGGGAAACCGATGTGTTTATCGTTCCATCTGATATGGAAATCGAATGTAGGTTGATACGATATAGGATGAAACGTTTGGCTTTTAATGGCTGCTGATCTACGCATTTGTTGGTCACTAGAAGACCGTTTTGCTGAGGTGTTGGTTTGAAGTTTCCAAGCGGAATGTTTTCCCGCGCAAGGTGGATAGCCACAGACCCACTGGTGAATATTAAAATTTGTGCTAGACCCATTGGAAAGCCAAGCACACTCTGTTCCTGTGGGGCAGGTTACATCGGCCGAACGACGAGGCACATGTCTGACAAGGTGAAGGAACACCATCCGGCCTGGCTCATGACTGCTTGTCGAAAATCAACCAACTCATCCATAGCCACGCACCTCTCCGACACTGGCCACGCCACCAATTTGACTGAGTCATCATCATCAACACCCCGTTAGCTGAGGATGAGAAACACACCGCAGCTGATGTGCCACAATACAAAAAATAAAAGTAAAAAATTACACTACATAAAAGGTTCCAAACAGGTAATATTATGTTGTTATATTATGCGTTTTGTATGAGATCGGGATTGGAGGGGGTCTAAACGGGAGGGTGAGGGACAAAGGAACTCACAACACAAACGCCACTGGAGCCGGCTCTTCGCCATACCAGCAAGTGTGTCCAACCATCGTGTTTATCGTCCTTAGGACTCCAGCCAGGCAGTCGGGATGCACCAACAGACGCCAACTTCGAAATGAGGGTTTTCACTCTCTCGACCAAGTCATCGCTTGACCTCCCCTCTTCCAACCGCACGCCTGGCGCGCAAATACTGCACCTCGCGGGAGTCGGTGCGCTGGCATGCGGAAAACGTAGTCCAGCCGCGGGAGTCCGGTGCATTAAATAACGGTGCTGAACAGTTAATTTTCTCTTCCTATTCCATAGACAAGGCGATGAACACACTCATCGCTCACACGGTGTTCCCACCACATATGAGCTAAGTTGTGAAGGCACCGGTGGTCGAGCGTCACAAGTCTTCTTTACGTCTGCCTGGTTTCACAACCGCATAGCAGGGTCGAAGTGCGGCTGCACTGTACACTCTCCCCTACAGGGAGGGAGTAATGTCACGCCGGCGCCATAGTTGGTGAAAGTTAGCAAAAGCGCCTCGAGCTTTTGCCATAAGCTTCGTGACCTCGGCTTCTATTCCACATGCACTGATACAACTACCTAAGTATTCGATTTTCTGAACGTCTTCTAGCTGATCCCCACTAATGGTCAGCGCAAGAAGTGGTTCCTCCAAATTTGGAGGAAATCTCTGACTTTCGTGGGTGGAAAGTAAAGCCCGAATCAATTGTCAGTCAGTGTTACTCTGCCCAGTGCTGCTTGACACGTTTGTGAGTTGTCACTGATGAGAGAAATGTCGACAACATACTCCATATCAAGTAGTTATTCACTAGGGAGCAGCTCCACACCATCTAAGTCGTGTTCAATTAACGCGATTTCCATGACTTCGTCAATGGTGGAGTTGAAGGGAAAAGGTGACAGCGGGCATCCTTGTCTTACGCCACTGGAGATATTAAAGGGTGGCGGCAGCTTACCGTAAGCCCTCAGTCTGTGCGCGTAAAACGCTGGGATAACATTTATAAAGTTCTTGGGCACCTCTTTCCTTAGCTGATACTCCCCAAGGGCACATCGTCTACCGAATCGAAGGCACGTTTGATGTCGAGGAACACGACAACGCAGGACCGCCAATACCTATGACGGTGCTCCAACAATTGACGATAAGTGAAACTGTAATCGATGCACCCGGCTTGTTTTTCACGAATCTGACTTTCACTAGTTCCAGTCAGTCGGTGAAGGATGACAGAGACAAGCAATTTTGAGGCGATGGAGGTTGTACTGATTCCTCTCTGGTTGCCACGTTCCGTGCGCGAGCCTTCTTTCAAGATTAGGACAATGAAGGAGAGGGTGCAGTCGGTTAGAACAGTTTCGTGCTCACACAGTTTCATTAGTAACCCGTGTAAATCATCAACAACAGCAGGCCCCCTGAATCTGAAGTGGGCTGGATGAAGGTGTTTCGGTGTTGCTCCTCCCAACACTGACATCTCATGACCAGTGGCGTCCTCGTTCGTACGCGTCAGATGGAGACTGCCTGAGCTGGGATCGAACTCGGGACCTAGTGATTAACGGCTGACACCTTAGTAACTATACAACTAATATCCGTGAGCAACGCTTGGCAGGGTGAAGAACATCTGGTCCCGCAGCCTTGTTCAATTGTAGCAGTCCGATCTCACGTTGGACTTCTGAGGGGGAGAGCGGATCCAAAGGGACAGCCCATGGGGCAGAACGGTCACTGTCCGATGAGAAATCTCACAATCCTGGCCGATGAACTTACCTTTCAAAGTGTTCAGCCCAACGCTCCAAGTCTTTTGACAAGTTGTGGATAGGCTGTCCACAATCGTCACATATAGTCTCACTACCACCAGGTCTCCTACTGCCCGTTTTTCTTATCAGATGAAATAAATTCTGGTGATTAATAAGGGAAGCAACCACTTTCATCTCGAACGCACGAAGAGACCACCAGGATTCGCGGTCTCTCTTCTAGCTAGCACGCAGTTTTTCCCTGAGGTCTTGGCGAGTTTCGTTATACTCGCTTCCAGCCGGAATATGCCGACGAGCATCCACAAGCTCGAGAGATTGTGAATAAATCCATTGTCCTTGTTGACTATTAGATTTACCACACGAGGATTTGTCTGGTGAACTTGCGACCAGGGACCTTCAACCGTGTTCAATGAGCGCTTACTCAACCCTGATACCAGCATGCTTCTATGCGCATTCAGAAAATCTGGTGTCTGTCTGATCACAATTCCACCTGGCCCCACTTTTGGTGTCACACACACCATTTGAGCCGGCACTTCCAGGGCCTTGTTATGGATGATTGTCCACATACTGATGTTGGCTATTTGCTAAACTGCACCCTCACTCTAGACTCTTTAGTCCATCGGTGACTTCCGCTATTCAGAATAAACTTAAGCAAGCGGTTTACGTTTCCAAACTAGCCTGTAGCCGGTATCTAGCATAGCTACCGTGATGAAGTGTTCTACTGGATTTTTTAAATGTCATATCATGATTCGCTTTATCACATGGACTCGCTGCGGACGTTGGTGTTACACTGTCTACGTTAGAAGTGATTTAACCTGCACTTGCTCTGTTGCACCGAAACAAGGGTCCTTGTTTCTCTACTTGTCTATTCTTCATGACTGAACCAAGTAGATTGCCTAGTAGTGTTGGCTGCTCTGGTCGCTCTGTTCAATCTTGTCAGGTTGGTGGCCGGATAGCCCAAACAGGCCACCTCTTCGAGCCTGCCCATGTGTTCGCTATGTCGCAGTATATCTCCTAACTCGCATGTGGCTGCTGATAGCCCCGTGAAGGTGATGCGTCAGTCCGACGTATCGGCGTGCAGTGTTCTCTATGCCTAGCGGTTTGCGAATCATCGTCCGTGTCTAAGTCATCGAGACACTAACTGTACTGTGTATTGACCCGAAATTGTTCACACGGGAATTATATATTGTGGACACTCGCTGTCCTCATGAGGGTCGGTCGGGTCAGTGAAAGTCAAACTGTCCTCCGCCCCGGACAAAGGATGCGCCGCTCACAGTGTTGCATTTGGTACAAAGAACTGGAACAGCGACCTGACCTCCCACCGCGGTCAGGTTTTCAATGACTTCAAAGCTGCTACTGTGTTGACTCACTAGATCGTACCACTTATGGTGGAAGCGCGTTCTATATTCCAAAGTCTCCGTACCGTTACGCGCGAAGCCGGGTCAAGATCTAAAACAAGCTGTCGTCTTCTTAGCTTCCCGCAACATGTCCCTTCTCTCTTCAGCTTTGTGCTTAACCTGTTCATATGCACTTTTATCGTCCCATATCTCATTGAACTTACAAATTTAGATTATACGTAAACTGTTGCTCATTTTGGGTTGGACCCGGCCTCTGTGCAGGCGTTTCTGTGTGAAGGGGTGCTGGGCACCAGAGTGCTTCCACATATGCCTCGCATCTTCACCTTGAAAGTCATTGTTGCAGGACTGCAGTAGCACACGGCGAATTTTTGTTGTCTTCCAACAACCATTCGAAGTGATCTATCGGCCCACTTATTCCGGTATTTGTATCACCCTTGACAGTGAGCTAATTAAGGGGCCGGTGCACGAATCAGCAAAACCCGTGCTACTGGCCAGCTTCTCGGCTGCCTTTGAAGACGACGAAATATCAGTTTGTCACTTGAGGATAGGACACACAGCACTACAGTAGGACCGCGGGTCTTCCTGTGTACGCCTGTCCTAACTGTCCCAATTACCAGTTGATCTATATGAGTAATTTTTGACCGTATTAGCTAACCACTTATTCATGACTCTGATACCTCGGTGACCGGAGTTCCTACCTAGCTAGACGTGTTGCAAGTGGCCAACACCGGATTCCGTCAACCAGTGTTTGGAAAATGGAGCTTGTGCAGCAGTGGTTTTTGTTTAACCTGACTCGCTCCGGTTGATCAGGGTATGCACTTGGTATGACATTTGATCGCTTCTAACACCCCACCCAACCCCGCTAATGCATTGTGCGCCGTTACCGCACCTAGTTTGGTGACACCGCAGAGCGGTCAACTAATGATGCGGCGTAAAGTCATGGAAAAGACTTCGGCCCACCGGGTCAAACACACCGCACTTCTGTACCCCTGGGCTGCCTTATTGGCATCCGAAAGACGTATGAACTGTATGGTCATTCACGGACTCCCCCCGGGTGCGAAACCCGTACCTCTTCCCGCTATGTTGTGGATTAGGCCATTTGGCCAAAGGCTCGGGTCAGTGGTCCCCTAAGACAACTTATCTACTTCGGCCTAGACAACCGGGTAGTATTTTGCTTCCTGATGAACCAGGAAATCACACTGAACTAGACAGAATTTGCCGCTCATTTGCTTATGGGTCATCGACCTTACCCCAGTGACCTCTTACACTGAATAAACCACATTTTTTGCATTCTTACTACTCACCTATCTGGACTTGTGTTGTTTTCGAGCGCTGTGTTTATTCGGTCGAAACGCTTACATGGCCAGTGCTTACGTGGCATAAACTGTAACATAACAATCGATCTTAAACCTGAACGACATTGTGTATGCGTGTATGAGAACTCTCGATTCTAAACCATGACTAGCGGGCTTCGGTGAAGGCGTCAACATCGTTTTCCTGTTTGCAACTGTTAGTCCTTCAATTCGACAAATCTCTGTTCTCGTTTTATCTACTTTTTATCAGTTTTTTTATTTGTTTTTTTTGTTCGACGTATTTTTTTATCTATCTGGCTTTCTTAGTGAAAGCACTTGGGGCCATTACGTCTTAATGCTAGGAGTACAATGTGTTGATTTAACTGGACCGTTCAGCATGGTTGTTCTTGGCTGGCTTCTACTTGGACTACTGTCTGTTTTAACCTGTAAGTAGCCGCCGGACTAGCCGAAACCCTGGTGAACTTCTGATATTTTTTATTTCTACTTTTGTCTGAGACCTTTGATTTCATCACTTATGCCACCCGCTTGCATACTGCCATGACATGGTCAGGGAAACAGAAGACCTCAAAGAAATAAGCTTACGGAGTTGGTCCAAATTTTTTTTAATTTATAAAGTTAAATGCCATCCCAGTTCCAACTCCTAACCTGAAGAACCAGGGAACCGCGTTTGTGTATGACTCTTTGTCACTGATCTGTCTGGTAGGAGCAATTGTCGTTGCGCTGAAGACCACCGCTCAGTCTGGCTCCGCGGACGTGAGAGGCAAGCAGACCGTCACACCGTATCAACGCCTGAGTTCATCTTGACAAAACTGATTCTCCATTGAACTACTTCAAAACACTCCAACTGCTATTTCCTAGTAATTCGTAATCTCTAGAACTACCTTCCAATTCCATGAGGCAGATAGAGGCTTATGGGGGAAGGTCGTGGTGCTGGGGGTCAGCTTTGTCTCCTGCACCTCAGTAATGCGCAATGTAATACCGAATGAGCTGCACCGTGTCATGGCTTATCGATTCGTTATGCCAACCTACTACCGCTGTTTCCTAAGCTGGCTAGAGGTTTAACTTCTGTTGCATTCGAGGTAAGTACGCATTGCTGAGGAATTTACATCAAACTAAGCGCCCGTGTAACGCTCTTCTAAGTGCGCTTGGCTCTCTAACTGCCTGTGAAGGAAGCCTAGTGGTTTCGTTTGACTAGAGGCTGGGAAATAGTTCAGCATGTTGGGAGGGGGGGACAGCTTTTGTTAAAAATTGCTAAAGTGCTTTGTTGAACTCATCCCTTTGCACCTCACTCATCCGGCAGAAATTCTACGCGGCTCACGTCCATTTATGTGATACCTTTTGTGCAAAATTACTTTACGGAGTTGCTGACGCCGATTGTAGCATTCGCTCACATCTTTTAATTCCGATAGTCGGAAACTTGCTATCCAACTTAATGCTCTTCTGCCGTTGTTACTGATGGTGCGGTGGTAAGTAAAACCGTGTCTTGTTAGGCATATAAAAACTTTCTCATTTATTTAAACATGAACCACTTCTTTATCTTTACATACATTGTTCCTGCTTCGCTCTCCACTCTGCAGTCCTTGTTCCCACCTACATCGACTTCCCAATGCCGAATTAGCTGTTACACTTAGTTCGTGCTTTCTTACGCTGCATGGACTCCAGTTTATCTCAAAGTCGTCTTGCCGGTGCTTGTTGCCACAGTGGATACCACTCCACCCTGGTCACCCGTCTCACTCATTCCCTCATCCACTACTTCCCATGTCTTTCATCCGACTAGGTCCCTTCAAAACGCTCAACGCACTCATTCAAGCCGGCTACACTGACCCACGTATGTTGCTCATTCGAATGTTTGGGCTGAGCCCGAAAGCCATCCCACAAGATGTGAGCGAACGATGGGGATTGCTACTCTCACTACTGATGGAGCCCACACCGCGACCCCGCCTGAGTCACGTGAACACACTGGAAAAGGTTATCGAACTGCTCTCCACTTGCCGTTGCATTCTGGTCGTCACTGGTGCAGGGGTATCCGTGTCTTGCGGCATCCCGGATTTCCGCTCTCGTGATGGAATCTACGCCCGCTTGGCTCAAGATTACCCGGACTTGTCCAGTCCTCAAGCCATGTTCGATATGTCCTACTTCAGCCAAAACCCCTCTCCGTTCTTTAAATTTGCCAAGGTTAGTTTACTCGACAATGCTCCAACTTAGATGTTCTCGCGGTTTTTTCCCGTTCGTCAAGCCACTTAATCACTCGTACCTTTAAGCTGCAGTGCTTACACCACCATTTGATATTTCTCATATTGCAGACTAGATTTCATTATTGAATATCGAATTTCAACTGGGGATTCACCGAAACCGTCGGTCCCCATCACTGCCTTTCAGCCTCTTCTCATCGCTGTTGGTGCGCCTAACAATTTTATTGGCTCGATCTTGCTCGTCAAACTCAGAGATTCTGACAACCTCTGGTTGTGCACACATACTTTTTTAACATGCTGAAAGGGACCAACGCTATTAGGCCTTATTGCCCGTCACACTGTGCTAGGGTTTCACGAAACAGCGAATACCTCACGACACTTGCTCATGTGTCTGGTAACCTCCAGTATCTCTTTTATACACCAGTTCCTTTAGCTTTGTTCTCAACAAATTAGCCTGTCATAATTATGGTACCTTTTTGATACTCATTTGCACTTTCTATGGATATCTTGTCTGATTGGTTCATAGCCAGGGAACCGGTGTGCTCATCGGGCACCGAGTCGCTTATATCGTTTCTTGTCTTCTAATGCTGACAACTTTCTCCTGCCCTTGAGATGATTCTTCGCAGCCGGATACAGCCAGATTGTCATCACACATCCGGCGATGCGCTGGATGCCCGTTCTGGCGGATACGTACATATCACCATCGTACATTTCTCCCGCTTTTCTTGGGATTCGATCCCACAAGTATCCCGTGACGAGTCGGTGACATAAGGAACTAATCCACTCATGACTCCAACTGATCGTCATGACGGATGACTGGCTCCGGGGCCCCCTTCCATGTGTGTTGGTGACTAACTGAATCCAGCTGCAATGAACCTCATCAAGCTCCCTCCAGAAACACCTACGTGCTATCCAAATGGCTTCCGTTTCGCTGCAGCCGCTCCACTACTATCCGTGCGCTATATGGTTGGCGGCATCCGGTTTCAGATTTGCCTGTCACTGTGGCCAGCCACAGGATGCCTGCGTCTACAGAGGGACCATGGGTGCCTTGCGCTGCACCACCCACAGCTCCAACCACACACCCCATATCCAGTGTAAACCCGAAGGAATAAGACTAGGAGGCATGTGGATGGGAGCCACGTTTCATCAACGGAGCCGGCCCACACTCCTTCACAGGCAAACACAAGCACGTTGTAGTTGGGGAATCAAGCGCACACAAGGCGATGGCTGGACCGTAGTCCGCTCCACACTGAGTGCATGGAACCACTCTCCGAGCCTAGCACGGCCACAAGGACCGTACACCCCGTCCCCTTCAGCAACGACCAACTGTCTCCTGGAGCCAGTATGAACGAGGTAATGGGTAGTAGACAGGTAGGCACCTTGTCAACATGCACATCAAGCGCATCCACACCGGGGATATCAAGCAACAGCCATTCACTTTAAACGACAAGCTGAAATAAAATAAATCCAATAATGCATACAGATACGGTGGCAGAACTCTTCCCTAAATTACCATATGAAGTAAATTGTTTAGCAACGAATCCGCGGTAAGTAAGAAATGTCCACAAGTTACTTAAAAATGTTACAAATGCAACAAAGTTACCGATGATAAGCGCAATTAGCTTAGGCAACGTGGCCAGTTAATAGAGGATTATTCAGGTAAGCAGAACAAACCAAATAAAGTGGAATGAAATTTAGCCAGCTTAAAAAGAGACTTAGTTTAAGTGTAAGTTGGTTTAGCCCAACTGCGGTGTAGAAGCATCAAGAATGCAACATCAGCCTCAGCATGGGTCACTCGTGCGCTATGTATGTATGTATATAAATATATATATATATAAATGTCTAGTGGATAAATGTCTAGTGGGCAATGCGCTGTGCCATTTGGGGCCACTACAGAAGCGACGACGGGTCCTGCAGATTACTACGACGAGCCGGCGCAGCGTTTGTAGGCACGCTGAATTCGATGTACTAACCGCGTGCTTGCATGCTAAGTCTCTCTATTTCAGGTGGTGGGTTTACAGTTTGTGCCTAATGCTTTCCTTTCTCATATGAATATCTCCATGTACTCTATTCCATTAACTTGCACACATCGCTTCAGCCAATTGTATTCGATTTCCATAAAATTTTGTGTTCGTGGCATTCCGTGAACTATACTTCCTGACCTCGTGCACTTAGCTAGGATTTGTTTGTAAACAACTTATTACGTAGCTATTTAATTAAGGTTTATGTCACCGTTTCCTTATGCATTAATCGAGTTTTTCTCTTTTTCTTTCTCTCTCTCTCAAGTGATTGGCTGTTGTTTGATATCCCCGGTGTGGCTGCGCTTGATGTGCATGTTGACAAGGTGCCTACCTGTCTATTACCCACTACCTCGTCCATACTGGCTCCAGGAGACAGTTGGTCGTTGCTGGAGGGGACGGGGTGCGCGGTCCTTGTGGCCGTGTTAGGCTCGAAGAGTGGTTCCATGCACTCAGTGTGGAGCGGACTACGGTCCAGCCACCGCCTTGTGTGCGGTTGATTCCCCAAATACAGTGTGCTTGTGTTTGCCTGTGAAGGAGTGTGGGCCGGCTCCGTTGATGAAACGTGGTTCCCATCCGCATGCCTCCCGGTCTTATTCCTTCGGGTTTACACTGGATATGGGGTATGTGGTTGGAGCTGTGGGTGGTGCAGCGCAAGCCATCCATGGTCCCTCTGTAGGCGCAGGCGTCCTGTGGCTTGCCACAGTGACAGGCAAATCCGAAACCGGATGCCGCCAACCATGTATGTATGTGTGCCCCATGCTGAGGCTGATGTTGCATTCTTGATGCTTCTTCACCGCAGTTGGGCTAAACCAACTTACACTTAAACTAGGTCTTTTTAAGCTGGATAAATTTCATTCCGCTTTATTTGGTTTGTTCTGCCTCCCTGAATAATGTTCTATTAACTGGCCACGTTGCTTACACTAATTGCGCTTATCTTCGGTAATTTTGTTGCGTTTGTAGCATTTTAAGTAACTTGTGGACATTTCTTACTTATCACGGATTTGTTGCTAACCAACTTACTTCATATGGTAATTTAGCGAAGAGTTATGCCACCGTATCTGTATGCATTATTGGATTTATTTTATTTCAGCTTGTCGTTTAAAGTGAATGGCTGTTGTTTGATATCCCTGGTATGGTTGCGCTTGATGTGTATGTTGACAAGGTGCCTACCTGTCTATTACCCACTACATCGTTCATACTGGCTCCAGGAGACAGTTGGTCGTTGCTGGAGGGGACGGGGTGCACGGTTCTTGTGGCCGTGCTAGGCTCAAAGAGCGGTTCCATGCACTCAGTGTGGAGCGGACTACGGTCCAGCCACCGCCTTGTGTGCGGTTGATTCCCCAACTACAGCGTGCTTGTGTTTGCCTGTGAAGGAGTGTGGGCCGGCTCCGTTGATGAAACGTGGTTCCCATCCGCATGCCTCCCGGTCTTATTCCTTCGGGTTTACACTGGATATGGGGTATGTGGTTGGAGCTGTGGGTGGTGCAGCGCAAGCCATCCATGGTCCCTCTGTAGGCGCAGGCGTCCTGTGGCTTGCCACAGTGACAGGCAAATCCGAAACCGGATGCCGCCAACCATATATATATATATATATATATATATATATATATATATATATATATATATATATATATATATGTCTTTGGCATTGCCCTGAATACCCGGGCTGAAGCTGCTCTGGTTGATTGGATCCCAATCAATAGCCGGATGTAAGCGGTCCGACTGGCTGGCTCGTTCAAAACTTCGAAGTCGAGGGGGCCACATATGTGTCTACTCGTCATCGCTGTCTGCGCCCACACAAATTTTGGCGATGATTCGATAAAAGACCCCTTCTACCAACAACTGCACAAGCTCCGCTACAGAAGAAGCACGAAGACTATAGTGCTGGCTGGGGATCTGAACATTCATTTTGGAAAATTGTCCACTGATGAACTGCATCTAGGCAGCCAACACCGTGTAGGCTCTCGTAATGATAACGGCGGGGATTACTTTATTTGTGTGAAGATACCCTCTTGTTTCTTGCCGACACTGACTTCCGACACAGCACCCGCCGGAGGGTGATATGGCACCAGCTTTGGACGTAAATCGGTCACATTGCAATCAGTTATCGCTGGAGAGGCTGCGTCTAGAACTGTCGTTCGATTTGGAGCACATATGCGGACACCGACCATGCACTTGTATGTGCTGATCTGTGGGTGCATTTTAGCGGACGTCCACAACGACCCTATGAGCGTATTTACACCAGTCAACTAACGAAGCCAGCTATTCTGAATGCATATCGAAGTACGCTGACTGCTGGGTTGTGTAAACGCTAAGTGCATACAATTGATGGTCACTTGTCGCATGTTCACCCGACCTTACTAGCAGCAGGCAAACCTTTATGTGGTAAGTCTAATAGCCAACATGGACATTGGGTCTCTTCGCAGTCTTTTGAATGTAACGATGCTTGCGGCACATTCCGGCTGGAAGCGAACACGTGACTAGCAAAAACCCAGCCTGAAGAGAGACCTCGATTCTCGTTTGTCTCATCGTGCGTCAGAGATGGATATAGCCACTGTTCTTGGTAACCATCGAAGGTTATTCCGTCCGATACAGGAAACGGGCAGCAAGAAACCTGTTGTTATTGAGACTGTGCGTGATGAGGGTGGGCAGTCTCTCCACAGCTTATCACAACGTTTGGAGCGTTGGGCTGAGCATTTTAGAAGGCAATTTAGTCGTTCGGAATTGTCAGATTTCTCGTTGGCCACTGGTCACCCTGCTCCGTTGGCTATCCCTTTGGATCCGCCTTCTCGCTCAGAAATCGAAAGTGAGCTCGGACTGCTTAAGTTAACTCAAGCCGCGGGACCAGATGATCTACCTCCAGCCCTTTTCAAATTCGAGGGACCTGTTCTTGTTGATGATTTACACGTCTTACTAATGCAATTGTGGGAGCAGGAAGCTCCCAACCCTACTGGAGCCGCTCCGTCATAGTCCCAATTTTCTAGGGGGTTCACTTTCGGAATGCGCTAACTATAGAGAAATCAGTTTGATCTCCATCGCATCCAAATTGCTTGCCTCTGTCATCCTTCACAGACTGACTGGCACTCGTGATAGCCAGATTTGTGAAGAACAAGCCGGGTTTCGTCGACCAAATCTTCGCTTTGCCTCAGCTATTGGAGCACCATCACATATATTGTCGGCCCACTATTGTCGTGTTCCTCTACATCAAACCTGCCTTCGGTTCGGTGGGTCGACCTGCTCTTTGGGACTGTGCTATGGAAGATGTGCCCGAGGAATATCTAATTATTATTCGAGCGCTTTACGCTCGTAGCTCGAATAGAGTGCGAGCTTACGGCAAGTTGTCGCCGCGCTACAATATCTCCAGCGGTGTGAGATAAGGATGCCCGCTGTCACCTTTCCTCTTCAACTTCGATAGTAACGAAGTCATGGAGATCGTGTTCACAGGACAACTTAAAAAGTGCAGAGTTGCTCCCAGGTGAACGACGTCTTGATTTGGAGTATGTTGACGATATTGCCGTAGTCTCTGACTGCTCCCAAACGTGCCAAGCCTCACTGGACAGATTAGCACTGTCTATCAGTCGTTTCAGGTTATGCTTTGCACCCTCGAAGTGCAAAGCTTTCCTCCAAACTTGGAAGGGATCGCCTCTTTTGCTGACCCTTGGTTGGGATCAGTTGGAGGTCGTTCACAAATGCAGCTACCTGGGAAGCTGCATCAGCGGCTTCGGGATCGCAGATGAGGTCACGAAGAGTAAGGCGAAAGCTCGATGCGCTTTTGCCAATCTACGCCATCTGTATCGCCGGCGCGACATCACTCTCTCCTTGAAGGGTAGTGTGTACGATGCAGACTTACGGTCGACCCTACTTTGCAGTTGTGAAACCTGGCCCATTAGATCAGCCAACATAAAGATTCTAATTACGTTCGACCACCGGTGCCTTCGCAGTTTGGCTCACATCTGGCGGGAACACCGTGTGAGCAATGAGCGTGTTCAACTTTTTGTTTGTATCACAGGAACAGGAAATGAACCGCACAACACCGTTATTTCACGCACCAGTCTTCGATGGCTCGGCCTCGTGTTGGGTATGTCAACACAACAACTACCTCATCGTTGTTTGCGCGCCAGCGTATGGGTGGAAGAACAGGAGGGGATGCCAAGCAATGACATGGTCAAATGGAATGGAGGCCCTTATTTCCAATTCGGCATCGGTTGGAACTTCTGGGTTCCTTGGTTGGGGTCCAAAAAGCGATGAATACGTTTGGCTGGATACACTTATTGACATGGCTAGGAGCCGACCTCATTGACGTTTGCGTACTGAGCTTCTTAATCCCTCCCCATCCCGCTTATCCTCCCTATCCAACCACGATCTCATTTCGGGCATACTGTATGACTTCTACAGCAGATTGCCAGCTGTTAGCTTTCCGGAACGTTGTGCATTTGCTACAGGTGGCTTATCTGGCGTGGCTTCGTTGCATTATTTATGCCTTTATAATGTATTGCGGCACAACAGCTGTGTTTCCCCGCTCTAGCTAACATGTATAGTGACTGATGCTTGGGGTTGTTCTCAGTCTCCGTGGCAGGCAAATCCGGAAATTCTTACCCCAAACCATACTTGAGAAATACTTGTGCAATTGGCTGAGTGCCACAGCATGTATGGATCAGTACAATAATGTGAGAATCTTTCTAAGGAAGAAAGAACCCAACCAACTTATAGGCTCCTTTCGATTCGCTTCTAGAGTTACAATGAGCACGTCTCGTTGCTTGGTGACGAAACGTCTGCAAACAAAGCAATCAGCTAGGCGAACAGCTTGGGCTTCCTATACCAACCAGTTGTCTTCAATCATTTTAGAACATTCTTTTTGCTTATTCGTTGGGTCGTGTTGATTCTTGCGTATGTTCAGGTAAGTCTTACCAGATTTCTGGGAGGATGCTGCTTGCTTGTCCTGCGCATGTTTCCAACAAGCACTAAGAGAACGTGTCCAATACAGTATATCCTGAAGGTCCAGAACAATTTGGGCTTCACCCTCTTCTGTATTATGCGATGCCTAGTTGCGCTGTGCATATCGCGATGTCTTTTCGTTTTTTTTTGCCCATGTCCTTTATTTCATTGAGGAATGTGCACTGTTGAACTGGTCGAGCACATGGCAGACGATGAAGCCAAGATTACAAACATCTTGAAAGACTTAAAACATATGAACTTGATAACCGATGTTCAGCTGCAGCAATTAACTCATGTTGGCTCCCAACCTCCTCGGCTCTACGGGTTGCGTAAAGTACACAAGTCACAAGTCCCTCTACGTCCAATAATTGACATGTCCGCTTCTGCATGCCACTTGATTGCGAAATGGATTGTGAACTTATTGGAACCTGGACGAAAAGAGCTCTCTATCTATTCCCCAGGCGGGAGAGTCTATGCTGCACTGAGGCTAGTGGTGACTAGATCCTGACAGATGGTCTACCCACTGCTGCTACTGTTGTGCCATGGACTCATGTTCTGGACGCCTTCTCGTGACAACCGCTTGGTGGAAGTTGACTTACGCCCTTCTCCTTACTAAGTTTCAGGACACCAATCCGCATGAGTCAGTGAAGTGACCATGTGCTAGACCCGCTGCCTCTCGGCCGTACACTTAATCGAAGGCTTTGGCTGAGGACCCGAGTCGTCCTTCTGTCAGGATTGGGTGCCCTGGCAGTATCCTAGTCCATCCTCTCCGGAGGTTAGGAAGTGGTCGATGGCCCACTTCCCGTAAAACCTAGCCATGGGAGACAACAGGTTTACGGGTTATAAGCTCACAGCTCGATTGGCGTAGAGCCCGAGTGCCACGCATTATCACTGACGGTGGGAGGACACCTCCGGGTGTTCAATGGTTTGCTACTGCCCACCTCAAGCCAAGCAGCCCCTGTTCAAATTGGTGCCAACCTGCCAAAATCCACCTGCGTCTGGCTGTGGTCGTAGGTGCGTATCCTACTACGGTCGCAAAACATATAATAATTGTTACAGTACCTCCAAGACTGCGGGTGACGGCCGTCAAGCAGATCCCCATCTGTCTCTCCAATCACATTCCCGAGCTGGATCTGCTCCCCACTGCATTGTGGGTCAGGCTATTGAGCCAAAGGCTCCGGCTGGAGTCCTTCAAGCAAACGTCCGAAGCACAACCGCCACCTCGCTGCGATTTGTCACCAATTCAATTGTATGCCTGCGCGCAAAGCACTCAGCATCGAGTGCTGGAACGTGCGCACACTACTGGACCGGAACTCGAGCGAGCGCCCGGAGCGACGCACTGCACTGTTCGCGATGGAACTGGTGCGCTACAACATCGATATTGCGGCGCTCAGTGAAACTCGGCTCGCTGAGCAAGTTGCATGAAGCAGGTGCTGGCTACACATTCTACTGGGTGAGCAACGCCGCCTCAGCACCACATGCTCATCGGGTCGGATTTGCAATGTTCGATCGCCTCCATGGCCAGCTGGTGGGTGAACCGACAGGTATCAGCGCGCGACTGATGACTGTTCGCCTACGACTCGGGAGAGGTAAGTTTTCCATCTTTATAAGCACGTACGGTCCGACCATGTGTTATCCTGATGACATGCGTGATCAACTGTACACTGAGCTATCCTCCGTGATACGGTCTGTGCCGAGGAGCGACCGACTATTTCTGCTGGGTGATTTCAACGCGCGCGTTGAGCGTGTTGCATCGGTGTGGACAGATGTTATCGGTTCGCATGGCATTGGTTCAGCGAATGCGAACGGTGACAGGCTGCTCTCACTGTGTGCCACTCACGGCCTGACGATCACGAACACTCGGTTTGCACTGAATGCGAGTGATATAGCACCTTGGACGCACCCACGGAGTGGTCACGCTCACCTGTTCGACTATGTCATCGTACGTCAACGTGATATGCGTGAAGTGCGCATGACACGTGTACTGCGTGGAGCTGAGTGTGGCACTGATCATAAATTGGTGCGAACCAAACTGTACATATATTTTCGTAAATCTATGTATTGCACTCCCGCCGTGAATCGGCGTAAATTTAACATTCTCTCCCTCGGTACTGTGGCGAAACGTACTGTGCTGGAGAAGGCGATGGCTGCATGCCTGTGTGATGTGGTATGCATGGCCACAGTGGGCGACCTGTGGCACCACATTCGCGACCAGGTAACAGCTGCTGCCGAGGCGTACAAACTGTAAGCGGCGAGAACAGTGCGACGATGGGCTTATTGGTGTGTGAGAAGAATGCGGCATTTGCTGCACATATGGCAAACCCCAGTGACTTGGGGAAGAAGAGTCAGTTTTGCAGGAATCGACGACGACTGACTCGCGAGCTCCGTCGCATTAAAAACGCATAGTGGACGGAGAAGGCGAAGCAGATGGAATGCTATGCCGAACGTCGTCAACACAAGGAATTCTTTGACTCTTTGAGGTTGAAGTCACTGAGGACGCTGATCGATGTTAGCTCAGGCGCTGCCTGCACACAGACTGCAGACATAATGCAGATCTGGTGGAAACACTTTGTCTTTTGAACGACCGTTCGGAGATCGACTGCCCGGGCTGCTTTCTCAGCTGCCGAAACGGCAAGTGTGCTTGTGCCGACGGGATCCCGCCTGAAGTATTGAAACACGGCGGACACGCGTTCCTGACTGCGCTGCACCACTTGATGCAACGCGTATGGATTGATGAGGAGGTTCCTCCTGAACTGAAGGATGCCCTTTGTGCTACCACTGTACAAGGGCGAAGGGAGCAAGCAGTGTTGCACGAATTATCGTGGCATCGACTTGCTGAGTTGTGTGGGCAAGGTGATTGCTCGAATCATGCTCAATCACCTCGTCAGTCAGGTTGTGGAACCAAACGTGGCGGAAGAGCGGTGTGGATTCCGTTCAGGTCGCAGCACCATAAATATGGTGTTTGCTGCTCGTCAGTTGCAGGAGAAGTGCAGAGAACGACACCAGCCATTGTACTCGCTTTTTGTTGCTTTCACCAAAGCATTCGATACGGTGAACCGCGAGGCATTGTGGCTAGTGTCGGGTAAGTTTGGTTGCCCGCTTAAGTTTGTAAGTTTACTTGAATGTCTGCACGGTGGTATGCGGGGGAGGGTGCAGCTGAGTGGAGAGACCACGGATGACTTTGCAGTTACCCCTGGTGTGAAGCAAGGTTGTATCTTAGCTCCTGCCCTGTTTAATATATATTTTCATGCCATGCTGTCTTTTGCTTTTGATGCGGCTTGGGTTTGCGTTGTTCGTGTGGAGCACCGTATTGATGGTGGGTTGCTGAACATCCGTCATTTCGGTGCGAGAGCCCTAGTCTGTGAGACAACTATCCGTATGTTGCTGTTTGCTGCCGACTGTGCGTTGTTTTCACACAGCGCGGATGAGTTGCAGCATATGACTAGTGCTCTGGCTTCGACAGCGGCCACATTCGGGCTCACCATCAACACAAGCAAAACTGTCTGTCTCTTTCAGCCTTCACTGGAGATGTAATCTCCAATATCGCCGCGAATCAGCATTGGTGCTGAAGTAATGGTAACCACCTCCCGCTTCTGCTACCCTGGGAGTGTGATGTCGACTGGCCAGGAAGTACACAGTGAGCTTCGTATCCGCGTCTTCAAGGCAGCGGCGGCATTCGGGAAGCTAGAGTACCGAGTGTGGAACAACCATCAGCTTACCATTGGCACAAAGCTGATGGTGTACAAATCCATGGTGCTGTCCGTTCTTCTATAAAGCAGTGAAATGTGGACGATGTAGCGGCGGAATGTGCGATATCTGTTAGCGGTTCCATCAACAGTGTTTACGGCGGATTATGCGCATCGGATGGGGCGACAGTGTTGCGGACACGGAAGTGTTGCGTCGAAATGGAATGTATGCAGTGGACTGCATACTTTTGTTGAGACACCTGACGTGCCTTGTTCATGTGAGCCGTATAGATTCGACGCGGATACCGAAACAACTCGTATGTGGTCAGCTGAATATTCGGAAGCGGCATGTGTGGAAACTAAAGTTACGTTACCAGGACATGATCAAAGCGAGCCCCTCACGTTCTTATCTTGCTTGCAGGTGATAGGAATTGAAGACGGTTGATCGGCATTCATGGCACGATCTGATCACGAAGGCAGTTGCCGAAGTGCGGGAGAAAGACCTCATGTATGCAGAGAAGTATCGGCAAGTGCGGAAACGGCATGCGCCGATGGGTTGTACTCCCTCGACATCGTGCGCATGGTGCTGTAGCGCATGCGGTCGCGAATGCCTGAGTCAGGCAGGCTTAGTGAGCCATGAGCGAGGCCACTCGGGACCACCACCGAAGCGACGACGGATCCTGCAGAGAACGTAGACAGAACCGGCGCAGCGTTTGTAGGTACGCTGCATTCGATTTACTAGTCGTGTGCTTGCATGTTAAATCCCTTTGTTCCAGGTGGTGGATTTTCAATTTTGTCCTATTGATTTTCTTTCTCATATTATTGTCTATCTGTTCTATCTTTTATAAACTTGCGCACGTTGCTTAAGCTAATTGTAGTTAATTTCTCTAACATTTTCGCGTTTGTACCATTTTCTTTAAAAAAAAATTCTGCCCTCTTGAACTTATCGCGAATTCGTTCGTAATTATTTTTATATTCGCTCATTTAGTGAAGAGTTATGTCTCCATGTCTGTATGAATTATCCAGTTTATTTTATTTGATATTGTCACTACAAGTGATTGGCTGTTTCTTGATATCCCCGGTGTGGATGCGCTTGATGTGCATGTTGACAAGATGCCTACCTGTCTATTACCCACTACCTCGTCCATACTGGCTCCAGGAGACAGTTGGTTGTTGCTGGAGGGGACGGAGTGCATGGTCCTTGTGGCCGTGTTAGGCTCGAAGAGTGGTTCCATGCACTCAGTGTGGAGCGGACTACGGTCCAGCCACCGCCTTGTGTGCGCTTGATTCCCCAAATACAACGTGCTTGTGTTTGCCTGTGAAGGAGTGTGGGCCGGCTCCGTTGATGAAACGTGGCTCCCATCCACATGCCTCCTAGTCTTATTCCTTCGGGTTTACACTGGATATGATGTGTGTGGTTGGAGCTGTGGGTGGTGCAGCGCAAGTCATCCGTAGTCCCTCTGTAGGCGCAGGCGTGCAGTGGCTGACCACAGTGACAGGCAAATCCGGAACCGGATGCCGCCAACTATCCATTCTTTGAAGGATTCGTTCAAATTCTTTGATAAAGTTAGAGAACTGAAGTTAACTGGTAGACTGATGCTTTCATTTGATGTAGAATCCCTTTTCACAATCGTCCCATTTCTGGAATCTGTTAATTTCATCTGCTACTGTATAACCGATGGGAACCTAAACGTTGACATTCCAATGCCTAAGCTCAAGGAGCTAATTTTGCGATGTATCTTTAATAGACAATTCTTGTTTGACGGAATCTATTACAGACAAATCGATGGCGTGGCGATGGGGTCCCCGTTGAACCTCTCCTTACCGACATCTTTCTCACTAAGCTTGAGCGTGGTCCCATCCAAGCGTTTATTGCCTCATTTGACGTATATAGAAGTATGTGGATGACACTTTCATCGCCTGTGATTCTCGCACTGATGTCAACCATGTCGTTTAGCCCACCGTTTTCTCTCCTTGCTCTTCAGGAAATATTCCCTGGTCAGTTCACCCCATCACTGACTCATCGCTTTGTGGCGCTTTTGGAGTCCAAAAGAAAGTTACTACGGAATTATACCCAAAACATTGATACGCTGGAACAAGTAGCTGGTATCACTCGGCTGATACAATGCCACGGTACGCTATCTACCATTCTGCTTGCTTGATTGTTCAAGTAGCTGCACCATTGCGTTGCTGCTCTTCGTCAGCTTTGAAGTCATCACTCCAATCACCACCACCCCTTTGTGTATGTATGCATGCATGGCATTTGCAGCAGTTTACGAATAGACATAGAGCCATAGAAAACCATGGAAATGTAGGGAAGGTACAGTGTTGCCGTAAAGAGAAAACTGTTCACAACTCAGCAAAACCCATAGTTTTTTCAAAAGGCACGATACTACCCGGTTTCCGAAGTCGAAGTAGGGAGTTGATTTAAGGAACACTACCCGGAGCCTTTAGCTGTATAACCTATCCGCACGGCAGCGGATTGAGTCTAGGGAATCGCGCCCATTGGGAGCCGGTGACCGATTACTTAGATTGTACTCTTTACTTTCATTTGGTTTCTATACAGGGGCCCGATCATTCCCACAGTTTCAGTGTCACTTTGTTGGGATACACTACTCCACCGGAGTGAAGAAGTGGACCGTGACTTTATTTAGTAGCTAGTCACATCCGCCACGTCGCAGTGTTGTTAAACGGGCATAAATGGCTTTTTTATAGGGAGAACACATCCTGGAACCCTGTCGCCTAACCATTTGCTGGAACGGGATGAACCCTAAACCACTCAGCTGGCACCACGAGGAGGGTGTTCGGGCGACAAGCCCACTCATCACCTACCGTGTTACGATTCCACATGTGTGAATTCCGGCGAATCCTCCTGTACTTCTCCCCACCCTTCCTAACCTTTGGTCATATGTTTTGCACAGTTGCTTAGGCCGTACTAGCGGAGACTACGTGCAGTGATTCTTCTCAAAAATCATTCTGTGTATAGACTGGACACATTGTCGCTGCACTCCGAAGACACTGGGAGACTGCTGCTCGTCATCTTCCGATGTCTACGCATCGTCACTCTTGTCTAGCAGGGCCACCGACTGAGAACTGTTACACTACTCCAATCAGTTTCCATCAGTATGGCTTTAAGTGTTGTACTAGACCGTCTGTTGACCTTGGGCGGCCCTCCCACGTAGGTGAGGCCACCTACCTCGATCACTACCACCATGTCTAGTTTTGTGACACTTGTCAATTGATAGCATGATGAGAATTCACAGGACACACCGACTACATAACCCATTCAAACTGGACACCCACTGTTTTCCTGGATTGGTTGTGCTGACCTCTGGAATGACTACTTGTCGCAACCGCAGCGTCAATGGCGTCCTTGTACTATGTACATCTTCCATCGAAGGATTTTGTTCGCTTTTTGTTCTCTTTTATTTCCAATTTCTTTGCATATATTCGCACCTTCACTCACTTCTGCCCAATATCCTCTTTTCATTTTTATTATCGCACATTATGACATAACATCTGCATTGCAGTTCCTGATTCATGATCGAATAACAATCTAACTGAGCCGGTGTTTTGTTGTATACTCAGTGTTTGCCTACCACTCGACTCGTCAACTGTGTCTGACAGCTCCGCCAGACTGCTTCTCACAAATATACCGGCTTTTTTCCATCTCAAATGATCATCTACGATCGTTTCATCAACCATCCATTAGTGTAATTTTGTTGTCCCAAACTCATTCAGCTTGGATTTTACGGAAATAATTCTCGCAACAATCTTGACTCTCGTCCATTCGACTGCCCAACGCCTTTTATCGTCATAACTGCTCTCTGTGGTATTTCTATGTCGTCTTCCATAGCGGATGGATTTTTTCGTTTCTACGTTCTCGTTTTCACAGCTATAGCAGTGGCCCCTTTATGTGACCTAATCCGATCACGTTAGTTGCTTGCAGGAGCGGGAGGCGCCCATTTGACCCCTCTCATACTGTTTCGTATGCTGCTTTGTCTTCCAATCGTCAGCTGCGTCTCGAAATAGTCTTAGCTTACCGACTTCATTCTCATATTCGGCCTCGATTATTCTTGGTCACCTTCTTCGATCACTTGTTATGGAAGCGTACTACTTTTGTATGACGTAGTCTGATCTCTTACTTGGTGTATTGCGTGACGCTGTCGATATGAGTCATCCTTCCTGAGCGTTTTCCCGCTTCGTTTGCCTTAGTTGTTTCCGAATCGCTCACCCCGACCCCACAATGAAGTTATTGCCTCACATGGCTTCGTCTCGGATGGGGTAAACTTTTCCTCATTTTTGCTTCCGTGTATGGGATTCCCGCGTAGCCAGTTCATTTCTCTCTCTCTGCCTAGACCATGGCGATCAGCCAACTAAGACCTGCCCTTGTGTGTGTGTGTGTGTGTGTGTGTGTGTGTGTGTGTGTGTGTGTGTGTGTGTGTGCAGAAACAATCAGTTGTTGACCTTCGGTTGCCCTGGTCCTACAACGATCGCGCCGTTTACCTCACTGCAATTGATTGGTTGGTAATGGCATAATTTCTTGTTTTTGTGTTGGTACTGATGAGAGAATACCAAATGCGCGCATCTACCAGTGCTCGTCTTCTCAGCGTGACATTTCATATTTATTAAATGTTGAATATATATATATATATATATATATATATATATATATATAGCGCACGAGTGTCCCATGCTGAGGCTGATGTTGCATTCTTGATGCTTCTACACCGCAGTTGGGCTAAACCAACTTACACTTAAACTAGGTCTTTTTAATGTGGATAAAATTCATTCCACTTTATTTGGTTTGTTCTGCCTACGTGAATAATAATAATAATAATATATTGTCATGATCTCGGCTGTTGTCGTCTCAGTCGGGTTAAACTCGACAGGCTGTCTATCGGACTTGTGTCTGACATATGAAACCTCCCGTGTGATGTGCAATGCCTGGCTGAGCTTAATATGAGTGTTAACAAGATGCTTACCTGTCTATTACCATGCAGCCCGATTACACAGGCTCCAAAAGACTGTCAGTCATTGTGGTAGGGGACGGGGTGCACAGTCCTCGAGACGGTGCTAGCCTCAAACCGTGGTTCCATGCATCCAGTGTTGAGTAAACTACGGTCCAGTCGCCGCCTTATGTACGTCTGGTACGCGTGATTCCCCTCATAGATAGACAGGAATGCTGCTGATCTGCATGTTGAAGAGGTGTGGGCCATCTCCGTGGATGAAATGTTGCTTCCATGCACATGCCTCCCGGTCATATTCCTTCGGGTTTACACGGGATATAGGGTGTGTGGATGGTGCAGCGCAAGCCACCCATGGTCCCTCTGTAGGCGCAGGCGTCCTGTTGCTGTCCCCTTGGAGACAACTGTGACAGGAGGATGCAGATGCCGCCAACCATATATATATATATATATATATATATATATATATATATATATATATATATATATGCATCTGTTGTGAACAGATGCGCAAATCGTTCTCCACCTATTTATATTCTGCTTTCTGTCACTTTTCTTTTTCTAGGTTCTTTTGCTACGGCTACATGCACTACATGCAGACACCGTGTCCCGGGAGAGTATATCAAGGAGTCGGTGTTCTCGCAGAAGATCCCGTATTGTCCACAGTGCCGCCCTTCGGAATCGACGATCAAGCTTAACGGCATGGGTACGTGCTCGTCTGCTACCGAATCTTCTTCACCTACGCTTGTAGTGACTAACGACAAGCACATCACGAGGCGAAACGGTGAGAAAATGTCAAACCTCTCTTTCGGGGTTCTCAAGCCCGACATTGTGTTCTTTGGTGAGGACTTGTCCAGCGAGTTTCACGATACGTTGGCGTCGGACGTCGATAAAGCTGATCTCGTCTTAGTCATCGGCTCCTCCCTCAAAGTCCGCCCAGTTGCGCACATTCCAAGTACGTTATTTTTCGCCCAGACAACGATTTACCTGTAGCGGTTTCCGCTTGTGTTTTTGCTCTCAACGTCTTCCTTATGCCGCTTCCTTCCGCAATGTGGACGTCTCGTATTTCTCATTCACACTTGACCTGCGCTCCACTCATCTTGACCCATACGGAATTAGGGGGGTTGGTTAAGCTACGTTCCTAGTTGAACCAATCCCCTCCCGCGAGTATCGTTTATTTCCATGATTTCAGTCGCCCCTTCCTAATTCCATCGTTAGCCATTGATCGTCAAATACCTTTCTTATTTTCGCCTCCGGTGTACGTTCCACTTAATTAGGTCGGATGAGAACGTGTGCAGTTTCCATTACGACTACGTGTTTCACTCCGCGCCTTGCACACATGACGCGGATCACGACGGTTGAAGCGCTACACTGTCCTTTTTGTGCAGTTGGCTGCATTCATTTCACATTTAGATAGCACGGTAACTGCGAATCATTACTCCTAGACCGCGGGCGGTCTGTACTGAACTGCGTGTTACTCCACCCACACTCCCCATTCTGTGTCCGCTCGAGGTGTTAGCACTGTGTTGAGGTTCGCGTGGGCGCCATGGCTACTTCAGAGCCAGCCCACGCTCACCGAGACTACATTCATTATCAATGTGGAGCTGAGGGAACATAGGTGTAACAGACATTCACAGAACGGTTGCTTTGCCATCACCCGTTCCATGGTCGAGCCACTCCTTGAGTATTGCACTACCGCGATAGCTGCGCACCCCATCTACCCCAGCAACTATAAGCGGCCCTCTTTCTGAACCAGTACTCGAACTCACGGTATCAACTAGCTGGGCACCTTGTTAGCCCTCGCATCCTAGATCATTCAATCTACTATCTCACTCGGTACTATCTAGCACACGTTAGTCATTCACTGGACAAAACATATGATTCGTTAGCCATCTCAGCACCTGCAAGTGTTCATGCCGAAGCCAACGAACCGACTTTTTGCCCCTACAGCTGTGTCCTCACCAACATAGAGTTACTCCTCAGTCCACCAGATGCGTAGTCCTTACCCTCGCTCTTCCCCTTGTGGCACCCTTGATCTTTGCGCTACTGCGACCCCTACATCTTTCTCAATTCAGTTCAGCTTGGTCAACAACTATTGTTTGAAGTGCCGTTGATCTGGTTCTCATGGGGAAAAATGCACTTTGCTTCATGTATATGATCTATGTGTGTGACTCTACATGTAGAATTGCCTCGTTGTCACAACTGTATTCGGTCTAACGGCCATCATACGTCCGGTAAAGCACCCCCAACGGTCGTCTCACCTTTTCGGGAATAATCGGTGGTGCACACCTCATCTACCCCATGTCTAACGCACGACTTAACGATTGACTGGCTAAGAGCATGGGAGGACAGCTATGATCGACATGACTAGATTACTAGTGCTATGTTGTAGTGGCTCGTTTCCTACTCCGCTGACTTGCTCGTTAGCGCGGCTCAGAGAACAGTGTATCGCTGTGTCAACACTGGTTCCCTAAACTTAGACTCAGTCAACTTATGGCACCATGAACAGTCTGGGCTGAGTGGTGATTTCAATGTAGTAGGTATTGTTAACCACTTTTACTGTGAAATACACACTGCTAATGGTACCCGGAGGATTGAAACGGCCGTCTAGTGCTTTTTTGTTTAGGTGGTCACTGTTTGACTCAGTCAGCATGTAACCATACTGACAGTTGATCATAGCAGCTTCCAAGTCAGCTAGCTTACAACGAATCAGAAGAGCCACCAGGCGGCCATTTCGTCCTTTTGGAACCCGTCTGTGGTGTGCATTCCCCGGCTCCGTCAGGAACCCAACTCACACCACTAGCCTATGCCATCTGAAGCTACTCCATAAATATATATATATATATATATATATATATATATATGTATAATGAACACAGTGCTAACGAAAAATCACAGATCTATAAACTAACACGGAAGTAGAGGAACAGGGTTCCGGTCGACCTCAGCGCTGAGACTTAGCCTGTCTCATTGCAGCTACTGTTTTTCATCCACACTCAGGTCCACTTTTCCAGCAACTAAAGTGCTAATCCAGTTTATCGGGATCCTAAAATCCACCTGAGTGATTACAATCCGGCCTTGCAACTCGCATTTGTGCATCCATCAAGGATTCACGAAGGCATGACGTCTACTAGAACGTAGGCCGCTCCCAATCTTTGCTTCATAAAGTCACGCTGCAATTACGATCGTAGTCAAACCGACGGCGATTGTCAGCTTCTGACGTATGTAGAGTTGGGATCAACCCACTAATAAGTATTCGAAGCTGACGGTGAACTACTGACAAAGTGTCTTTGCACAAGCTTTTAATGGGATTTCTAAAACGAGCTATCCCATTCAACCAGAATCATACGTTAATACAACTTGGGTAGACAACTATCTTTATATAACCCTGTTTCTGGCACAAGGACTACTGCAATTGCATGGAGGATGACGAGTTTCAGTCCTCTCTTATTAGATGATGCCTATGCTACGCAAGTTTAACACATCTACTTGACGGATGAGTGATACCAAATCGCTTGGCGACTGTAAATCTGGAGAAAGTGTGATTTGGTTAGTTGACACTAGCACGGGGGTGCTCGCTTTAGACAAAATGTGACATGAACTCGCTGTGTTGTGATGAGACACAACATTTCCTGGACCCAGTGAACATCATCCATCCTTGCTAATTAGTATCGGGGGACTCGGGTGCATGAACACTCTTGTCAACACTATTTGCGGACTGAGCAGCAGGTGCCTTCAGACTGGAACCTGTCAGTTGTCGTCCCCATCTTCAAACGTGGCGAAAAGCACCGAGGCACTAGCCTTATTTCCGTTGGTTCCAGAATTCTGCAACGATGCACGGGTGTTTGTCAGAGTCAAAGATCATTAAGAAGCAGGCTGACTTCTGTCCTGGTCGTAGTTGCTTCGACCACATATTTACTCTTCGTCAAGGGTTAAAGCAGAAACGCACTCACAGACGACTGATTCTGGTGATTTCCTTCTACCAGAAAGTCACTTCCGACTTTGATAACTGTTGCACCTTGTTGTACTATTCATTCGTGAAGGCTCGCTAAGAGAACTCCTTTCCATCCTGAAGGCCCCTATACCTATGTTCTTGAGCAATGCGGAGCAATGGTATACGGAAAATGTCTCCTGAGTTACCCACAATAAGTGAGACTCGCCAGGGTTATCCTATATCTCATGTCCTCTCGAACTTTGTAATCCACATCATCACAAACGACCCGGTTCTTTAAGCATCTTCCTGAATAGAATTTATGCTACTTGACCCAGTGGTGGCAAACCTTAAGTATGTGGACAACACTGCTCTTCTTAGGTCGGACGCGGTGGTTATGCAAGCAGTACTGAACAGACTGACACGTATACGTGTACCTTTAAAGTGCCAAGTACAGTTACAGGATTGGACTGATACGCCACTGGAACTAGTGGATCGGTTCACACTATTATTGGCAGTTGCGTCACCTCTGATACTCACATCACTGAGATGATTGCTTCGCCTATCGGCAAAGCTCGTGAGGCACTTCAGAAGCTCAACCATCTATGGAGACGACTGGACATCAGGCTGTCAGTGAAAGATAGGGTGTCCAATGCTGCGACAAGGCAGGTGTCACTGTATGGATCAGAGACCTGGCCAGTTCGCCTGACCGTGTTTGATCATCGGTCCTTGCGGAGTATTGCTTACATCTGACGGGAACACCGGATGAGCAGTACGGAGGTCCACTAGTTGGTGTTTGTTAATAAGCTCTGTGATGACTCACTAGAGTGTTTGATAGAAGCTCAACCGCTTCGTTGGTTAGGTCACGTCCTCCGTATGCCTGTTGACCGCTTTCCTTGTTGTTTTCTGTTATTCTGACGACGCAAGTCTTGACAGCTGGATACACCGCTCGGATTACAGCTACTTATTGGGACGGATCTGAGCACGACCGCATTGCTCCATAGTAAGCGCTTTCTCCTCCCCACTTGAGTGTGATGATAGGCTTCAGCTTAATGTCATCATTTTTGTTCGTCGCAGTCAGCCGACAATTCAGATAAGTCAACTACCTATCCGGAAAGCACCATACGGCCGTTTCGCCCTATTGGGGCTCGTCAGTAGTGCGCATCTTTCGGTCTTCTACGGAGGGTCGAACCCATGACTTCTAGTGCCTCGTGCCAACTAGCCCGCAGCCTTTCCGGATAGGTAGTTGACTTATCTGAATGGTCGGCTGACTGCGACGAACAAAAATACTCGCCAAAATCCTCCTACTCAAATTAATGTCATCATTTCCCTACAGGTCAAGACCCACGCGAGTCTTTTAGGACAATTCACAAACAAAGCCAGCCCCATATGCTTCTGTTCACCCAAGGCTCGGCGATTCGGCGGCTAAATCCAAGTTAATGCAAACAAATAGAGTTGGGACCAGTCTCGCCTCCCCCCGAACCGGAATTCGTGTGATCCCAATGACCTTTGACTCATTTAACTTTAGCCTGTCTCTGTATGCACATCAGCAACGTTTTTTTCCGAGGCTCCTTGGTCGGGCGGGGGTGGGAGGGGTTACGCTCTCCTTCTAGAACGCTACACCAACATTCCTATGTGCTCACCTCTACATATGCACACTAGCAAATGGTGATGGATCATCGCAGGCTTACGGCAGGTTACTGGTAAAGTGCCGACAAATATATTGCTTATCTCTTTGCTTATGTGGGACGATTTGGTACAGGTGGTGAGAAACGTGGGTGCCTTGTAAAATCTCACAGCTGACTATACATGCTAACCATGGCGAAAACGCTTGTCCAACGAAATCGATGGACACCGGCGTAGGAGCAAATGGTGCCCGCTTGACCAAAGCTAGAATGCCGAACCAGATAATCAAGGAAACAGGGTAATAGGAGTCAGTGAAAGACAAAATCAAATGTGTCAGCTGTACGTCGTAACGGCGCTTTGCTGCCACGCGCACGTGGGCTGAGTATATCTCGAGGAGTCCACTCCTACGCGGCGGATTCAAACCGGTGAACCTTGTGAATGCAAATCAGGCGCGCAGACCATTCGGCTATCGGCCGACGCCAGTAAAAAAAGCGGTTTTATGTGGGATCTTTGTGTCTAACTCAGTAAGGTGCTTATACCCTCACTCGCACCATAAATAAGGGTAATAATGCGTATATTTCTAATCATTCGGCATACTGTCTGTAGCGGCACAGCTCACTTCGTGAAATAGTAACTATGCTTTTGCACGGGCGATATGCATATGTTGAATATTGGGGCATGCGATTATGGGCAATGCACTGGAAAGCAATGCATACCCGCGGCACTCATCAAAAAGTATTTCGCAATTCACGCCCCGCCTACAGCCTCAGTGGCCGTAAGAAAAAGAGACGTCTTCCTTTCCGTTCATTTCAAAGGGGATGTCCTCTTTGATCTGCTGCATAAGAAATTGTCGACCGCAGTGAATCAAAAGTGCCCAGCCGCGAAACTCCAGATTTTCAGTGAGACCACGCCGCCGCCTACACGACGTCTCAAATACAAATTTCCGGCCCAGTCCGAGTCATTCGTTCTAGACCAATTCGTCCGCACCTGTGGTGTGCGGTACATTGGACATGCGACCAGACATCTTTCGAGGCGGATAGCGGAACACTGCCCGGCATCATTGCGGCACGGCACTGTCAAGAAGGTCCACAGCTCAATTTTGGAACATCTGATCAATAGTGGACATCATATCCAAACTAAGGACTGCTTTGAAGCACTCTACATTGCGCCGAAAAGATCGCCGAAGGGACTCAGAGATCGCGTGTTGACCATTGCGGAAGTCATCGCGATCAACAGGGTGCAGCCAGTTTTATGCGAACAGAAAATGCTTGTTCAAAGTGTGATTCTCCCATGGCCATAAATCTGGCAGCTGTGACGGTTGGCCACTGATCGCGACACATCACAAACTCGACCCGCCTTAACTGTACTACGCTAGTCATAGCATATTATCCCACTGCTTATATAATTCATAAGTGTAATTGCCTGACGAGAATTGTCAAAAACCAATTTCTTCGCAACTGTCTTTTGTTAATCTAAAAGGGTTTTGCTGAATGGTTGAAACAAAAGCCAAGGTTTGGAAACGTGGCTGTTTAGATGTTTTTGGGCCCCTCTTGGAATAGCTCATCGAAGGATTTTCCCTTGTGAATCTCGTCATTATGATGTACTGGTCACGGTAACTTGAGGGCTTGCTACTAAATGTTGCGAAATTGTCACATGACCTGTGTGTGATTAGCAGTTTATTCTACAGATTGCTGTATCTGACTTAGAAGCAATTTGAACGAATGCTTGTTCTAACATTTACTGTAATCAGTGTTTAATCTTTATTGCTGGATACCAAATGGGGAGTTGACATGGAACATATAAATATTGACTGGAACTCAGCTTTGACACGATTCCTTGAAGTCAGACTCAACCGTGGCCGCTACCACGCACCGAAAAATTGATGGACGGCCGTTTCTTCCCGGTGAGACCCCTTGCAGCATTCGAATCCACGATTGAGCTGTGTACTAACGACGGGCCACCATCACTCATTACTAACTGCAATGCGGGTTGGCTCAGCTTCCGCCATCATGCACGCTCCTATCTTTCAGAAAATGTATCTGACTCCCAAAGCTGCAACTTTTCTCGCTAATTCCTCAATCATTCGGACACCATCTCTAGCGATTAGGAACTGTCCGAAGGGTGGTGATCAATTTCGGAGTAATATTAAGGGCATCCTCTGCTGTCAGATCCACACAGCCATTACAAATTTGGAGGAGCGCTGAACGGCCGTTTTGTTTTTTGGTGGGCTCCTTGGAATCCAATAATCCGACCTACCATGTGCTTGGTAGTAGACCTTCGCGCTAGCCTGAGAAAGAATGTGCTTTTGAGCCAACAAAGCTGCTCAGCTAGTTTGCGTTGTGCTGGTATTTTTAATACTCCCATTCGTTAGGTATTTGTCAATCTCCGTACGCACCTCTCACTTTGTTGCCTAATTTACTGCTCTCTGGTCTTGTATCTCGACGTTTCTGGTGTGATAACCTGGACAGGTAGAGCGATGAAATAACTGGTGTCTTGTAGTGATGTCTATTGGGGCTGCATCAACCACATCTTCACCTTGCGTCAGTTGTTGGAGCACTACCATGTTTATCGGCGACCCACCGTTGTCATGTTTCTTGTCATAAAAGGTGCGTTCGACTCAGTCGATCGATGTGCCCTTTGGGACTGTTTGCTGAAGAAAGATGTGCCTGATATGTAAACATTATCAAAGCGCTGTACGCGCATAGTTCGGGCAGGGTGAGGGTTTATGGCAAACTGTCGCCACCCTTCAGTATCACCAGCGGTGTGAGACATGTTTGACCACTGTCACCTTTTCTATTTAACTTCGCTATTGATGAAGTCATGGAAACAGCGTTCGCTGGACACGATCTAGAAGGTGTGGAGCTACTTCCTGGTGAGCGACTTCTTAACTTGGAGTATGCGGACGATATTTCCCTAATATGTGATAGCTCCCAAACATGCCAAGCAGCACTGGACCGATTAACACTGGTTGTCAATCGTTTTGGGCTATGCGTTGCTCCATCGAAATGCAAACTGCTTCTCCAAGATTGGCAGGGACCCACTCCTGCGTTAACGCTTTGTGGTGATTTGCTAGAACTCGTTTCGGAATTCAAGTACTTGGGCAGCTATATTAGCACACGTGGGATTAAAGATGAGGTTACCAACCGTATAACAAAAGCTCGATGTGCTTTTGCCAATCTCCGCCACCTGTGTGCAGCCGCAACATTACTCTCGCCCTGAAGGGCAGAGTTTATAACGCAGCCGTCCTTTCAACTCTCCTATATGGTTGTGCAACCTGGCCCATCAGGTCGACAGGCATAAAGAGGCTAGCCACCTTCGATCATCACTGCCTGCGCAGCTTAGCTCATATCTAGTGGGAGCAGCGCGTGAGCAATGAGCGTGTTCGGCGTCGTGTATTCGGTGCAGGAAGAGCGAGTGAACCACTCAGCATGATTATATCACGCACCAGACTCCGATGGCTGGACCACGTGTTGCGCATGCCAGCACACCGACTTCCGCGACGTGCATTGTTTGCGCGTTGTGGGTGCGGTTGGAAGAGGAGGAGAGGAGGCCAAGCGATGACTTGGTCGGGAGAAATGAAAACCCTCACTTCGAAGTTGGCGTCAGTTGGTGCATCCCGACTGCCTGGCTGAGGTCCTAACGACGGTGAACACGTTTGTTGGACACACTTGCTGATATGGCTCGGAGCCGGCCCCAATGGCGTTTGTGTTGTGAGTTCCTTTGTCCATCCCCCTCCAATCACGATCTCACTCGTTAGGTATTATATAACCCTCTTTTTACGGCACGATAGCCAGCTGTTAGCTCTCCGGAACGATGTCCATCCGTTACTGGGGACTCAACCGGCGTGCCACTTTACTTGTCTTTTGTATTGCGGTACAATAGCTGAAGTGTTTTCCACATGCCGCTAACGTGTATAATGATAATGATGATGAGTGACGTTCGTTTTTCAGGGACCTTGTGTGTGGCATTTCGATCGCATAGGACGCACTTCCAAACATCTAACTCTCTCACATGACATATCTACACATTCCAGCTGTCAATCTGCCACCGGGCATTGCACCGCTGTTCGAACCACACAGGCCCCACGGTCAAAAACACCCCTGAGGCATTCAGTCTTGACTTGTTTTTCATGATTTGCATGAGCGAGTGAACGACGCGCGACTTGTTTACCTGGAATAGCAGACACAAGCGTGCAGCACAATATGTGAAACACAACAGCAGTTGATCTTTTGGTGTGTCCACAATGCTATCTTGAAAACTGATACCAATGAGGATAGGTCCCCGTCTGATTGATATTGTGACGGTTGGCTTTCATGCAGTTCGTTGTTCATCTGTCCCTTCATCTGGTATGTACAGCTTATCCCCCCCCTATCGATGCTGTTCAATCCAGCTGCTCAAACCCCAGTTCCTCTACTGAACTGAACTAAATTCACTTGATTGATGTAATCACTTCTCTCTTCGGATCGACGTCAGGAACGTTCGCTCGTCTCGATTGCAAATTACTTACACATTTTTCTTGCTCTAGTAACCGACATATCTGCACGTTTTGTCATCCTCATCGAAAAGACCGTCTACTAATAGTTTAAGTCGGCAGCATGAGCTCCGGCTTCTACCTGACTTAGTTCGGCGTGCTTATCTGTTTCTGAGAGGTCAACAGATTTCTTCTAGCAACTACTCGGTCTCGGTGCCGCGTGGTGACACACAGCGGTCGGCGTAAAAGTCGCGGCGCGTCTACTGGAGACCGGGAGAGATGTGACTCACACTCGGAATATGCCGTGATGTCTCCCTTTAGAGTCCGCGTCTCCACATTTCCATATCTTTCGAGCCCACCAAACTTCTCGGTTGGGTCGTAAATCCTCCATCGCCTTAAGCCTATGTGGTTTGTCTCGACTTTTGTATATGCTGCTTCAGCTAGACTGCGAATCTCCCCCTAGCCACTCTAAATTACTGCGACGAGATTTAGGGCCGTCATCTTTTTCGGTGGCTTCTATTCTGGAACCGCTATAGTCAGCGTGAAGATACGTATCTGCCACTCTGCAGACATTCTCATATACTGATCTGATCGTCGTCTACTACCGCCCGATGTGCAAAATGTACTGGCTTACAATCTAGTTAAGCTGCACACATCGAAAGCCTTCAGCTGGACTTCATTGCGATGTTTGGCGATAGGATGCAGGTAACGGTCTGATATGACTGTCAGCTGGAGTCTCTGTGCATCCACCTCCGTTTGATCGCACTGCTCGTGCCTCCGTCGTCTCTGCTTATGGCGTTAACTGTAGGAATGTTAGTTTTCGCACTTTGAACACTTTTTCAAAGGTTTCTGGAAAACTAAAAATACATGCATCATCGGTCTCCATCTTTTCTGTCCTTATATCATCATCATTATCATCATTATACAGGTTAGTTAGAGGTGAGAAACACCTCAGCTACTGTGTCGCAATACCTAAAAGAGAAAAGGGAACAAAATGCAACAGGTGCAAGCCAGTTGAGCTACTGATGGGTATCCTTCCGGTAAGCTACCTGTCGGCTACTATGCAGCAAAAAAAGTAATTTCCTATGCAAAATTACATAAGGTTAAATAATGAGATCGTGATTGGAGGAGGAGGCTAAGAGGGATGAGGTGGGACAAAGAAACTCACAGCACGAACGCCACTGTGGTCGGCTCCTAGCCATATCAACAAGTGTATCCAGCCAAACGTGTTCATCGTCTTTCGGACCCCAACCAGGGAGCCGAGACGCTCCAACCGAGGCCAGCTCAGAAGTGAGGGCCTTCATTCCTCTGGACCAAGTCATCGCTTGGCCACCCCTCCTCTTCTTCCATTCACACCTCCGGCGCGCAAACAACGCACGTCTCGGGGGTCGGTGGGCTGGTATGCGTAACATGTGGCCGAGCCTGGTTTTAGCAGATGCAACTCTTTTTGGGATCGCAGTAATATGGATCTTTTGTTTTGTCTTCACTTTGTATCGTTGTTCAATGAGAGCGATGGAATCTTACTGGGACGTCAACATTTGAATAAATACTTGGATGGGTGGATTTGTTTGCCAAGGGGCTCCCCATGTCGGTTTTCTTTTCCTTCACCCTATCCTTCCGCTTTGATCCCCACTATGTCCTACACAGCCCACCCAGCTTGACCTGATGCCTTCAAACCCTACTTAGCCTCCCGGTGAGTTTCTTCATCCTCCTTCGTGATGCGATGGATTGGCGACCTCGGGATTTTTCACCCAACTAAGTCTCTTGTTGCCAGGCCTTACACACCGAGACAGCACATCATCAGATATGCGATACACTTAACATACCCAAAGTCAGTCAATCTAAGTCACGCGAGGGTGACGGCAGACTGTCCATTCCCACACAATAAATGGTGAACTCCGGCATTACTCATTTAGTGCTCTCACCGGTGTTGTTGGTGGTGGAGAACGTTTGCTCCTTTCTAACTCAGAGTGAAAATTGGATTATCTAGCCATACTGGTTATCAACCTGCGCTCTACTTTTGGACGATCTATCCTCATGTAGGAGAGAATTGGAAAATTTTTCCCCCACAAGCTTACCAAATGCACTTTTACAGTTTAGCAGCAGAATCCGTTCAGCACCATGGAACTTACTCGATGTTTGTAGAGTGTGGTACACTCTGTTGGCAAATTGACAGCTTCATCTAACTGAATGCCATTGAGAATTTGAGGCTTTAGCAGTTTCCATATGTTTCCTGCAGTGCGAAGGCTTTTAACTCGGAGTGGTATTATTGGAGCTCGTTTTAAGGTACGATGTCGGGCATTAGACATTTACCGAACCTATTCGTTATTTGTAGCATCAAGGAGGCGATCCCCCCCAATGCGGTGAGTAGCGATGTATACTCCACGCCACCAAGCTTATTTTACTTTGGTTTCCTGATTGTACTGCAAACACCCGCGTACTCAGAAAAATCTATATTAGTCTGAAGTAATGAACGTAGGCCTAGAAGGTGTGTTCACTTAGCATTAAGTTTGTCCACGCCCACTATATATATCAGTCCGATTGCAGGAATGTTTACTATAATACTGTTTCAAATCGCTCCGTTGATGATGACATTTGCGACTCTCCAAATTTTTCAAGCTTCGCCCCGATCGCGTACAAACTCGGCTTAGTGAAAACTCTCTTCTACCGGGCTAGACATATTTGCAGCCCCGAAATGTTAAAAGCCGAAAAAGTAATTCTACGTAAGACCTTTATTTCTAGTACAAATCCTGAAAAGTTTATTCAAGTACACAGTAGACCTCCCAGCGGGAAAACACCGGTGTTTACGGCTGAGAAACAGAATTTTTATTTGTTCTTGCCGTTCAAGGGGGACCATGTGACAAATGATATCGGACGAAAGCTCCGGTTCGCCCTAACGCGCACCTACACGACAGCCCAGTTGCGACTCAGGCATACCACGCGAGCACTTGTTCTTCATAACTGTCAGAGCATCTCGTCGGGTAGTTCGGCCTCTCACGTTATTTACCAGTTCACCTGCGGTTGCGGTGACATTTACATAGGCAGGACGAACCGTCAATTCGCTCAAAGGGTAGCTGCACATTTGCCAAATTGGTTGGGGCAAGTGATTACGCAACAAAATGGGACGGATCTGAGGATTAATCGGAGCCCGGCATCGTCTGTCACCAAACACCTCATGGCAACCCGTCATCAGGTGAACCCTGAGATAGCGTTCAAAGTGTTTGTACGTAACAAAAACCCGATAATGCTGGCAATTAGTGAAGCGTTGTTAATTATGTTCCATCAACCTGCGCTATGTGCACAGAAACTCTTGAGGCGATCAGTTCGGTTTCAATGGTTTTGACTGTGACATTTTGGTTGGTGTTGCTTTTTTTCATGTATATAATCCTTTGTGTGTTGGGTTTGCGACTGAAGAGAACACTCGAAATGTTGACATATCGCAACATCTGTCTTCTCTCTGCCTTGACGAAATGACTGAAGGGGACCCAAAGTTTTACTCTCCAAATTCGCATCAATGTACAGATCACTTTTTTTCTTTGAATATGTCTAAGCAGCAATGAGGAAAATATGTTGTTCACCGGCAAGTCGCTTGTTTCAACGAAACGGTACATGGCTTAGGGTGGAAAATCACGTAACCCGTGGGATGTACTCGTTGAACTGATCTAACAAGTGTTAGTGAGGACCTGGCATATAACAGTATATGCGACAGAGTAGCTGAGGTGTTTTCCACTTCTAGCTAACGTGTCTAATGAATGCTGATGAGGCTGATGGCATGTAGCAACGCTCCCTTTACTATTAAACTGCTTGCAGTACGAAACCACAGCGAATGCCAAATCAGGCACAGTGCTACTAGCAGAGACTCTGCATTACATTAGGCCTCCTTTTCGTATTGTATCAACCTTGTGGTCACCTTTTTCAACCCCTGTCACCTTCTTTTCAAGTGTTCCGTGTACAATTATTTCCCTTCATTGGGTTCGTTTTCATCCTGGTTTCTCGCGTCGTTTCTAGATTCCATCCCAGAAAGTGTGCCTCAGGTTTTGATCAATCGGGAGCCTCTTTCCAATCATGATTTTGATGTGGAACTGCTCGGCGACTGCGATGTGATTGTTACCGAGCTGTGCGCCCGTCTCGGTTGGGAGTTATCTCCGGAGTCTGCCTCCAAACGCCTGACGTTGATTCCATTACATGATATCATGGGTGAACGGTCCAGAGGAGATGCGGATCAAAAGGCGCTTGCGTCGTCACAGAACGAGCCGTCGCTCCACACCGCCAACGGTCCGGTCGATGTCAGTGAAGAGGCGAAGAAAGACGCGTCATCCACCGAACCCGAGGCGTTCATTGAGACGTCGGCAGAAGCTACCACACTCAACACAGCGCAGCGACCAAAGACGGATGTTATTGAAGTGGATGATTCGGACGAGGAGAGCCACTCGGACGATCTATGGGATGTGGCAGCGTTTCTCCCTCGTACGTCGCTCCTTATTCTACTAATCTGCCAAACTTATATCCTGCGTCATCGCTGCTCTCATAGTCACTACGCGCTTGTGTATGCTCATTTTGTCCTATCAGTCCCCCATTAGGATTTCATCGACCTCTAGTATTACTACTATAATTACAACTTGATACAGATCATCGTGTGCAGTGTAATCGTACCGCTGTAGGTCGGTCGCATAGGTGGATGAATATGTTTTTCTATACAGGGCCGTGATTTCATGACAATCTACGAGGTGCAATCTCGATATCGGAAACACAGAACAGCGTGTCTCCTTCTTCAGCCACTTCGTCAAAGCAACGTGAAGACATTGGTTGTGATATGCCAACATTTCGCTTGTTCCCACCAATGCCAAACACCAATACGTTTGGAACACATGATTACAGGTCATGGGAATCGAAGGCGGTTGATCGGCCTGCATGGCGCGATCTGATCACGAAGGCCGTGGTCGAGGTGCATGTGAAATCCCTCATGCATGCAGAGAAGAAGCGGCAATTGCGGAAGCGACAGGCAGCGACGGGTTCTACTCCATCGACATCGAGCGCATGGTGCTGTAGCACATGCGATCGCGAGGGCCTAAGTCAGACAGGCCTAGTGCGATGTCACTCGGGGCCAACACCGAAACGACGTCCGGTCCTGCAGATAAGGTGGATAGAATCGGCGCAGCGTTTGTAGGTACACTGCTTTCGATTTACTAACCACGTGCTTGCATGCTGGGTGGTGGGTTTGCTATATTGTCTTAATGCTTTTTCATCCGGTAAATGTCTACCTGAACTATCTGCTAAAAACATGCACACGTCCCTTAAACTATTTTGGTTAACTTCGATAACATTTTCGCATTTGTGGCGCTTTCTTAAAATATATTTTCTGACGACTTACAATTATCGCGGACTTTTTGCAACCAATTTATTTCATATGCTCATTTATTGAAGAGTTATCTCACCGTGTATGTATCATTCAATTTACTTTATTTGATATCATCGTTTCAAGTGATTGGCTGTTGTTTGATATCCCCGGTGTGGCTGCGCTTGGTGTGCATGTTGACAAGGTGCCTACCTGTCTATTACCCACTACCCAGGCTCCAGGAGACAGTTGGTCGTTGCTGGAGGGGACGGGGTGCACGGTCCTTGTGGCCGTGCTAGGCTCGAAGAGTGGTTCCATGCACTCAGTGTGGAGCGGACTACGGTCCAGCCACCGCCTTGTGTGCGCTTGATTCCCCAAATACAGTGTGCTTGTGTTTGTCTGTGAAGGATTGTGGGCCGGCTCCGTTGATGAAACGTGGCTCCCATCCACATGCCTCCCGGTCTTATTCCTTCGGATTTAGACTGGATATGGGGTGTGTGGGTGGTGCAGCGCAAGCCACCATGGTCCCTCTGTAGGCGCAGGCGTCCTGTGGCTGTCCACAGTGACAGACAAATCCGAAACCGGATGCCGCCAACCATATATATATATATATATATATATATATATATATATAAAACTGTATAACTGTATAAAACTGTACTTCGCATGCTGAATATCTTGTAGGTCGTTACGAAGAATTTGTTTGTAAATTTCTTTTTCAGTGAAAAAAGTTCGTTATCAAAGCAGTTCTTTTTTGTGTGCTTGCTATAAATATATGCCGCCAACACAGGTCATAATATTAGTTTCCTATGTTATGTATAGCACGTCCCATCTTGTTACATCGGGTAACTTCGGTTTATACAAAGGGATAACCGAATTCCATTTAGCGTTTGAATACCCTACCCAGTGTGGTTGGACGCCGTCGAGGATGAGGTCAGCAAGCCTTCCTCAATTGATTCAAGGATGTAATTCACCAACCTTGGACGATAAAAGGTCTTCAAATTTTTATGCTGCCCATGTCCATTGCCTGTATCAAAGATGTGGTATTAGGAGGCAGAAATTCCATCTGGATATTCTTCAAGAAATCCAAATTTGAATGTGCTGCACAATTGTCGATAAGTAATAACACTTTTCTCGACTGGCGTTGTAGCTCTGTGTTCCAATCCTTCACCCATTCTTTAAAAAGCGTAGAGCTCATCCATGCATTTCTGTTCACACAATACACAACTGGTAAACTGTCCATTCTGAGTCCCTTAAAGCAGCGAGGCTTGGCACATTTTCCTATAACCAGCAACTTCCTCTTGTCTGTTCCGGACATGTTTGAGCAGCACAAGACAGTTACGCGATCCATTGCTTTTTTTCAGCCAGAGAGAGTAACATGTTTGTAACTTAAGGAGCCGTCCGGTGTAGCCCTATAGTACAACCCGGTTTCATCAGCATTATAGATGTCATCTGCTGGCAATTTTTCAAGAAGCTCTGGTAGTTTTGTTGATTTCCACTCTTCAGCTCGAGCGCTATTGCACTTTCTTTTTCACCATGTTCTTTCTTAAAGTTTACATCATGTCTAGATTTCCATCGAGACAACCAGCCGTCCGTAGCCATAAAATCTTCGTGGCCCAGCATTTTAGCGAGTTCTTCCGCTTTGTACTTTAACATTGGGCAACTTACTCGCACGTTTCGTCCAGTAACAAAGGCAAACCAATCATTAAGGGCCTCATCGACGTCTGGATCCTTGCCTTCACGCTTCCGTTTTTGGGAAATACCTCGTCATCCTTCATATTGTGCTCATTCTTCTCGTAGATCTTTCTCTTGTTTTATCAGGCGCGATATTGTAGATTTTGCCAAGCAGGGAATTTCCACCAATCGACGGTGACTAGTGGATGGTCCCTGTTTCTTGATCTGATCTAGGAAACGAATATTCTCAGCTAACGTCAAGTCCCGTCGTGGCATTTTCTTAACATGCAACAAGACACGCACATTTCACTGAGGTGAACTCGAGTCTGTCTCCCGGGTATTTCTATGGTTGACCTAGCCACCTGCTGTCCTATGATTTGCCAGACCTATGTGTCGGCGATCACTTGCCGTGCTCGAGCGTAGGCCCACAATGCGGGCTCAGGGCTTTCGGCTCAATGCACGTGCTGTACATCGATCGAGCGGTTAACGACATATGAACAAGCATGTATGTCTTCGCTCCGCCTACAAGTTTTGAAAACTACAGTCAGTTTCGCGTGGTTTTGAAGCCAATTAGATAGATGTGCCTCATAGTAGCCACAGTTCAGTTTATCCAAAGGCCAACTCGGATTACCGTAACTGAATGATACGCTTTCTTGCCCGACATATGAACTGTGGGTTTAGTCCAGACATCCAGGCACAGAACTTGATTTTAACACATCTTTTACCTGCCACCTTCTATCGTCTGGTCCGATTAAGCGGAATTCCGGTCCTAATAAGCGGCTAAAATTAGGCTAACATAATAGGATTCGTTTCGGTTCTTCAGAATTTGGCTGGAATAAGCGGCTGGTCCTATTAACCGGTGGTCCTATTAACCGGAATCGACTGTATATATATATATATATATATATATATATATATATATATATATATATATATATATAAACTATTTGTATTGCGTTTGAGACCGATGAGAACAATCGAAATGTTGACATGTTGCGGCCGATGTTTTCTCTGCCTTGACGATGCTGGAAATGCAGGTGCTTCGCCTATGTTCTTCATGTTCAACCCGCCTTCGTGACCGGAGACTCATGGTGAGTTGATACTTAAATGCGTTCACCCGTCGACCCTAATCGCATCTCAGTAATCATGGGTTATTTTGTCGACAGCAAGTTTCGGTTTGTTGTGATTGCACTTTTCTTTTTATTTTGTGCTGGAATTTTAAATAAGAATACCAGAAGGCGAAGGTTGTGGGATGACAAGCATTTCGTGCATACTCTTCGATCACGTACGTACAAATAACAAAGGAACCATAATAAGGTAACATGAAATCGATTGTTGCTCAGCTGTTTTCCAAATGATGCTTTACTCACTACCGCGGTTGGCTTAGTGTCAGTGCCAGCTGTTTTTGCACACAATGTGCTTGGCTGTGTCCGATGGATTCTAATCATCTCGTGTAAATTGGGGATGTTAGGCTTTTGACTGAGCATGAAAACAGTGAATAATGTGTCAGGGTTTACCTGGTGACCAGTGTTCATCTCAAATACCTCGTAATTGCGAGGGCAACTTTGCTTTTCGATTCATCTGCACTAACCATCTCGGGTGTCACCCGGAATGTGTTCCCTGATTTGAACACCTGGATTTCGATCAGTGCGCCGAAGATAGCTGTCTTCACAACTGCATGGAAATTTGCATAAGCAATGGGCAACACCGGTGTCTTCGCTGAACGCCTAAGCAGTGTTTTAGTAAATATGAGCAAGCCTAGCTCTGCTGCATTGTATTCCTTTGTCATTGAGGCACTTATTCGTTTCGCGCTAACCTATGAAGTAAATAAATGACGAATAATAAATAATGTATCAGCTGTACGCCGTAACGGCACTTCGCTGCCGCGCGACCACCACCAGTCGCACGCGGGCTGAGTGTACCGCGAGGACGCCCACCCCTACGCGGATTCGAACCGGTGACCTTATGGTTGCAAACCAAACGTGCAGACCACCACCCATGAAGTGAAAGACAACTCAGTGAAAACCGGTTTCCTTTGTACCGTTGTCTCTAGATCTCATTTCACTGTGCCACTGAAATGCTTTATGAATAAACCATTTATTTATTTATTTAGATTGTAGCACCTCAAACATCACAGTTCTTTCTCTGCCTCCAGTGTGGCTGTGGTGCAAATCCAATGAGCTCGATGGAACAAGGTCCGAACTAAGGAGCGCTTTTTATGTATCGACGAAATCTCTTAAAATGAAAGTATTGATTCCTCCTCTAGGTCACTTTCTGGTAGACTGACCTTTGGGTGGCACAATCTGGCCGTTGTGTAAGCAGTATGTCTAAGTATGAGAGACAGTTGTCGTGCTCAGTTTGGCATGTCACAGTAAGATTTTAATGCATACTACTAAACGCTTTGGTTATAAGCTCAATGTCTTCATGCGAATACATGCCTAATACTACGTCATCAACCTAGTGTTTATCTGAAGTTGCAGACTTGATGTCATCTAATTTCTCTTCAATCGTACCCATGAATGCGTCCACTAGCATAGTGCCCGATCTGTCGATGTGTCTTTCCTTGAAGTTAAAACTTGACCTCTTTTTGTTCGCAGTAGGAGCACGCTTTCTAAAATTTGGAATTTCACATTTATGGGACTCCGTGTAGTTCGCTGGTTCACTTCGGGAGTTCTCCATCGAAAGCCTGAAGCGTACTCGCCTTCTCTGCCTGTCTGGTTGCTTTCTCTTGTCGGCTACTTTCTCCACAGAGACGCGGTCGTACTATCGTGCTCAGGTCAAGGTGACTTTCAAGTTTTGGTGCGGAATGTTGTCGCACTCCCATACACAATCTGAATGGTACGATTAGCATATTATTTCACACTGGACGCTATACTTGAGTAGGAAGAGGTTAGAATACCTTTTCGTCTCGGTCCCCCTCTCTGACACCACACTCGTACTATGATGTTTATTGTGGAATTTCCGAGTTGAATGTTACACTACACAAGCTTTTCTTGCGCTGTTGCACTGCGTAGACACATAAACTTAAGCGCAATGGGTGCAGCCAACCGATGTTTCACTGCACTTGCTAACACCGCTTTTGGTGCACAACGCCCTCCCCGCGTTTGGGTGCACAACTCATCCGACATTCGTCGCTGCACCACGTGTTTACCGCCATCAGTGTCGACAGCAGCCATTTGAACTGATGCTTCGCTGCCGTACAAACCCAACAACCTACCGAATAAAGAATAATACTACCAGGGAGATAAGATGGACTTAGCGTAAAACCTAAATGTTCTAAGCAAACATTTAGGATCAAAGCGTTTGCACTTAATCAACAACCCACCGTCACAAACAACTAGTCAAAGATGAGGCGGCATCACCGAGACAGCTTTTTTGCGGCTTTTGCTGTCCCGCATCATAATTAACCATTACTCCGCAGATAACTCGGCAACAAACCCACTTTAAACAAACAGTTCGACCAGGAGACGACAACGAACGCGCCACTGATGTGGACTGCGAGCCATGTCCTTGTAACGTCTCGAACCGAGCACAAGGCGGGTCACATGGATTCAAGCCCGGCTGGCGAGACGGATCGACGACACTCGGTTTGATCGTCAGCGATTTCTTTTCCCGCTGCCAAGTCAACTTTTCTTCCACATCGAGCTTTGCGCCACCCCACAAAACAAGACCCTCCTAAACAAGCGGTGACCGGCCATACGTAATACGTGCTCAAACCAACGCAACTTATTCACTGCTCTCTACTGTTTTAAGGAACGTTTAATTATCACTGCTTAGTACTCCCTTACGCACATCATCGTTGCGGATACGCTGATTCCACCCGACACCAGCAATGCCTCGTAGACAACGATAATCAAAGACTTGAAGGCGCCTCAGACCGAAAAGGCCAAGTCTCACTCCCATAGAGTAATACGGCTAGCATTATGACCTTGTAAATACGGCCTTTCAAACGGAGGGGAACCCCTTTCTGTCGCCAAAAATGTCGCAGATTCAAAAAGACAGTTCTGACTTTTGCAACACGTGGACTGACCTCAAGTGCTATGCGCTCATCGTTGCTGATGCAGCTGCCAAGGTAAGTGAAATGATCAACTACCTCGAGTTCCCCTCTATCTAGGGTCGAGAGATCATCAAGTGGCTGGTGGGCTTGCAACATCACTTTGAAGATACGAAGCGCACGCCAATTGATGGAACCACTCTAGAGAGGTTGGTTGAATGCGCCACCCCAGCATTCGTTAAACGGTAAGACGATATCGTCCGCATAGTCAAGATTAGCCAGACTTTCACCATATAGCATCACAACGACAGCATCGTGATATTCCGCAAGGGAACACTCCACAATGAAATCAAGGACGAAGTTGAACAACATTGAGGACGTTGGGCAGCCCTGACTAACGCCACTTGCTGGTGGGAAGCTATCCGATAAGTCACCGTAGACCTCGACGCGAGCTGTCGTGTTCGTGTATAGAGCACGTAAGCTATTCACATATTTCATTGGAACGCCCTTCCACGCAACTGTTTGATACAGAATGCATCGATCGATCTAGTTGTACGCACTCTATAAGTCGAGGAATACAGCTATCATCGGTCGGTGGTATGCGTGGCGCTGCTCTATCACATGCCACAAAATGAATATATGATCTATACAGCACGGTCTTGGGCGGAAATCTGCATCCTTTTTCCTAATTCGGTACTTGAGGCCAGTACTTTTGTCACAACCGGTGTTAGGTTGAGAGCCTTTTGATTAGCACAGTCGGTACGACTACCCTTGTTTTATATGGCCACTATGATCGAATGATTGGCTGTTGTTTGACATCCCAGGTGTGGATACGCTTGATGTGCACGTTGACAAGGTGTCTACCTGTCTATTACCCGCTACCTCGTCCATACTGGCTCCAGGAGACAGTTGGTCATTGCTGGAGGGGACGCGGCGCACGGTCCTTGTGGTCGTGCTAGGCTCAAAGAGCGGTTCCATGCACTCTGTGGGAAGCGGACTACGGTCCAACCACCGCCTTGTGTGCGGTTGATTCCCCAAATACAGCGTGCTTGTGTTTGTCTGTGAAGGAGTGTGGGCCGACTCCGTTGATGAAACGTGGCTCCCATCCACATGCCTCCTAGTCTTATGCCTTCGGGTTTACACTGGATATGGGGTGTGTGGATGGAGCTGTGGGTGGTACGGCACAAGTCCCCCATGGTCCCTCTGTAGGCGCAGGCTTTCTGTGGCTGACCACAGTTACAGGCAACTCCGAAACCGGATGCCGCCAACCATGATCGATTCCAGACCTGTTCGAACAATGAGGTCAGTGTTTTGCAGAGGAGCTCACCACCATCCTTATCTAGTCCGGGTGCAGCAGCACGAAAATGTTTAATGGTTGTAATCACGTTTCGGGCGTCATCTTCCGATGAAGCCTCTAAACTAACCGTCCATAGTTCACGCTGCATCCCCTGAGTAGGAAGACGTCCGAAAGTAGGGAGACAACTGATTTGCTTTCCAAAAGTTCTCCGCCCAACGAGCCAGGACACACACATGCACCGTCTCTGATTGTCTCACCGACGCTTGGTTTCCCCCTGGGATCATTGATACTGGGATCAGCTGGAAGAACTTGTGATAATTGTCCACTGCCCCTCTCTTCGTTCATTTTTCGAGTCCTGCTTGTCTACCAGGCTTCTTTTTGTCAGCACGCAGACTCCGCTTTGGTTCGCACCTAATAGTCCACGTAGTTACGTTGTGCTCAGAACCAACGGGGAATTTTCTTCGCATTAAATTCGGGATCGATCATTCGTATAGGTATGAGATACTTGTGTTCTGCGCAGCGATGTTTCCGAGCACCGTCTTATTATCGACGTAGACTGTCTGGCTATGCGTGCTCTCTGTCCAACACTGAAACTATGAGTAATGCATCACCCACTAAGTTTTTGCTGCCTCCCGGCAAATCAAAGTATTTTGTGAATTTGCTGCTCACTCGATTGACGAATACACTAAGCACACTTTGTTTATGCAGTGTTTGATGACTCGATCTATCCGTTTTGTTCTTTGGTGTTCCTGATCAGCAGCTTCCTGTTGTTGTGCGTACTCGGCAGATCTCCATTGTCGAGTCAAATCCGCTGATGTACCAGCAGTGGTTCTCACCCTTTTCGCGCTTGTTACTCGCAAAGCAGGTCCACTATAAACAATTAGTTCAAATAACTTTGTTTAACAAGCTAATTACCCACTAACTATTGCATTTTTTGCTTTCAATTACGCAAACTAAATACTATTTTTAAATTCTTTCAACCATTGAAATGAAGAAAACACCCATTTTTGCTTAATTTTTAAATACTCAAGTGGTGATGTACGTTAGTGAGACGGTTGATTTTGCTTAGTTCCAACAAGTTATGGTGCGGTTTCGTTCTCCAAGTTCTTTCGGTTCGTTACTTTCGTGTATGTGATCCCTGGTCACACATGAACAGTGGCTTCCCGTTTGTCTCAACCATCGCTTGCAATTCCGCCTTAGATGACAGGATCCCATCAACACTCTGTATCGATTCGTCTTGAACACTAAATTGTCTGTTTTGTCCCTTCTGCCTTGTAACCATTCGTTCGTTCCTTTATCTGGTCGACTGACCTATGCTCCCAACTTAGTGTCCACTCAACTCGGCACTTCGACCCAGCAAAGAAAGAATGTCTAATTCAACAGAACAACAGTCGACGAGCAAACCGATTACTGTGCTGCTTTGCAGGCTTGTATTGGTATTTTAGCTAATAAAATGTATCACCGAAAATTGTCCAATTCACCGACCACTTGTTATTGGTTGTTCACTGATAGCTAATCAGTAGCGATTAGGTAGTTTGGTCATATGTATTGATGTAAGTGATTTTGATATTATATTCTGATAACAGATCGATGACTCAATCCTCTTACTTCCATTTGCGTCCCGTGAAATTCCATTTTACCCCCAGGTTGATAACCAGTGGCTTAGAGTTTAATAATAATAATAATGATCATCTCATGATCCGGGAAAGTGTGCCTGTGGCAGCATAGATCGATATGTACAAAAGTAACCACGCTTTTGTTTTGGAACTATGCATATGTCCACTATTGAACCATGAGTTTCATTTAATAACAATCTAGTGGATACTTGAAGCGAAATCCATGGTCTGAAAACATGTGTGTGTTTATACCTTTATGGGCCCCTCTTCGATTTTTCCCAACTCAGGTCAAGGTAACTTACGGCCTTGTCACTAAATGTTGCCACACTTCCACGTTATCTAGGGGTGATTGGCAATTTGTTCCACAGCTAGGTATATCTGACCCGAAGAAAATTTGAGCGGGTGCTTGTTCCAGTCCTTGGTAGAATCATTGCGTAATCTTGGTTGTGAAGTTCTCTAGTTGAGCTAAGTTGCAGTTCAAGTGTAGGTATAGCTCGACAGGTCTTTTCTTGTGGGGCAGGCTGTGTAATGCAGCAACAAAGTATGCTTCGAGTTGACATTTTTGTTGCAACACTCCCGATAGTTCATGGCAGAATACTTACCAGTCAGATGTTTACTGAACGACCTTTGCAAATGTTCCAGAGCAATTCTTTTGCTATTGTCATGTTGCTATATATATTGTGCTATAGTACAAAAGAGAGAAACAAAATGAAAATTGAAAAAATGTGTATGCTGTAACACGTCGGTAGATCACTCTTCCAATGTCGACTATCGGCCGGTAGCTGAAAGTATTCCACGCGTGCGTTACCCTCTTGAGATCTCTGATTCTAATCCGTCTAGATGCTAGCCACCTCGTGGAATACCCAGCCCTCGCACGGCAGCAAAACATCGGTATGGTGTAGTGATGTACTGCTGATGCCTTTTTCTTTAGACTGAGACTGTATGTAAGAGCAATTAGAAAAGTTTCCGTACAACTCTATCGAATTAGGCAAAATCAAAAGCGCACTACTGACGATGCCCAACAGGCTGAAACTGCAGTCTAGTGCTTTTCCGGGCATGTGAACGACTATCTGATTTGGAAACTGGCTGCGATGAACCTCACTTAATTACATCAAACTCCCCTACTCATAAGTACATCAAAATCAAAAGCATTTAATTACGAATGGTCAGCGATAGTGTTTGGTCAGTTAGTCATTTATTCTTGTTCGGTTAGGAATTCGTGTTGATGTCATTATTTCCGGGGATAGGGTGTATCTTTCTCCATTGTATGTGCCCAGTTTCGGAAAACCACAGATTTCCGAAGTAATCGTCGAAACGTGTTTTGAAACACCACACAATTGACCTCTATTAATCCTTTTGGTAGTGTATTCCATAAGTTTACTATTCTCCTTTCTATACATATCTGATGTGATGCAGGGATCCTGAGTTTGTAACGGTGTCCTCTGGTGTTACAGGGCTCCCGCAGGTGAAATATTGGCTGCAGTATGGGAAGTGATTCAAGTGTAGTACTCGAAGGTCAATTCTTACTCGGGGGTAGGATAGTGTGTAGAGTCCAAGCCTTTCACAACCTTTTTCATACGGAAGCTTCCGTAGACTGGGAATCATTCTCATTACGATGTGCTGTATTTTCTCCAGCTTTTCCTTTTCCCACTGGGTTCTCGGATGGTAAGCTGAGACGCCACGTTCAAGATTTGCTCTAATGAGCGAAGTGAATAGGCGAGGAACGGTTTCTTCGGACCATGTGGCGAAACTGCGTCGTAATGCACAGAGGATACGAAGTCCCGTACGGTACAATTTATCTGTATGTTCTAGTGATCTCATATCATGTCGCGAGAGCACTGACAGATGTGTTGGGATAGAACAACTGGCCGTCCAAGTTGTATGATCGAGTGGCTGGAGGTCTGGCGATACTGATGAACTCCGACCTGCTTGCGTTAAGAGGAAGTTGCATTTCAGTGGACTACGTTGGCAGTCGATCTAGGGCATGCTGGAGGCGAGCGCAGTCGTCCTGGTTCTCAGTGATCCTCCAGATTTTCAAATCATCTGCAAACAGGGCACATGGTGATTGGAGCTGCTGCGGAAGATCGTTGATATGAATAAGAAATAATACTGGCCCAAGTATAGTCCCTTGAGGCACGCCACTAGTCGATGGGAACCAGTGTCCAGTAGTCATTGACTTGTACTGTAAACTTCCGTCCCACAATAAACTCGCGTAGCCACTGAAGTAAGGTGCCACCGATTCCGTTCATCCTCAGTTTATGAAGGAGTATCTCGTAGTTCAGTCTGTCAAACGCCTTACTAAAGTCGATGTCCACCAGATAAACATCGTTCCGTTCATTGAGAGCTCGTACCCACTGGTTGCTTGCGTGCATTAAGTTGGTGATGTAGCATGGCCCTTTCGTAAAGCCGTGTTGCGCTGGTGTCAATACGTCCATCGATTCGAAGAACGACAGCAGACACTTTTTTACAACTTTTTCGAGAACTTTGGATAATATCGAAGTCAAACAGATCGGTCTACAGTTCTCTGTGTTACTCGGATCACCACCTTTGGGAAGCGGTTTCACTATCGAGCATTTCCAGTCGTTGATAACAGATCCTTCAGGGAGTGATTTATCGAATAGGTTTGTCACGGATCTTTAGATGATAATCGATAGGGACTTGAGTATTACTGGGTGAACTCAGTCTGTTCTGAGGGGCTTTGCACTATCGGGGTTGAGGAGTAGCTGACACACTCCAACTGTATCACATTGCGCGCTGTCTGGCACAACCCTTACCGGTACTGCAACCGCCGCCGCTTTACTGGAAAATACGGCGAGGCAGTGTGTAGCCAAGGATTCCGCGCGCTTCGTGCTTGAGATGAGCGTTTTTCTGCCCAAACTCTCTAAGACCAGTAGGCTGGCCGCAGGTTTCAATTGACGTTTCAAGTAGGCAAATATTCTTTTGGGTGCAGTTGTGGCCGAGGATGCTAGCTCTTCTTCGAACTGCCAGCGTTACTTCACCTTTGCGGCGTTACATAAGTTACGTTGTTTCTTGTACCCCGCGTGATCTTCATCACAACCCGAGCTGATGTACCTAACCCAAAGTTTGCGACGTCGTCGCGCTAACTGTTTATATTCCGTATCAAACCAATGCGGTTTGACAGGTCCGACTTTCGAATACTGCAGGGGAACGAACCGAGTACACAGCGAGTTAAGCTTCCCCTTCATTAATAACCGAACGGCCTTAAGTGACTCATCCTGTGGTAGTGTCCAATCATTCTGACTTGCGGCTTTGATGAGCCCGTTGAATTTTGTCTTCTAATGGTTGAATGTCGGCTTCCGTCTGTTGTAATACGGTAACGATAGTTCTATGCTTGCCACAGTGGTCACTGTTCGCCAGAGGTTCGAGGACTCTGATCTCGTTCAGCTTCTGCTCGCAGATAGTAAACCTTAGGTCCAGACAAGCTGCTGCGCGTCGGTTGGATGACATGTTTCATTGCCCAGATTTCAATACTCATTTTAGCGAATTGAGCCTCAACATTGCCATGACCGTGCAGAAGCCGAATGTCTGACCAGAACATCTTAGGTAATTTCAAATCCTCCTTTTGTAAGAAATGAGGGCGGCTCATGTGATTCTGTATATGTGGTAACCAATCGCAACAACGCTTTAATGGGCTACGGTAGATGCCACACAGTCCGAACCCAACGGTGTCCCGGTCGGATCAGGCTGCTTGTCCACAGTGTGATCGATACCGATGCCCCACCAGTTTAGGAAACTAGTACATATTAATCCGATTGTGTTTTTCATTCAGTCTCGCCATACTTCTTCATCACACAGTTCACGGAGGATGTGCACCATTGATATAAACACCTAACTGGTGTTCAATGAAGACGTTTTTCGTTGGACGGATAGTCGGATGCGGCGTTCACCAGCACACATCTGCTCTGCTCATTGTCACTCCAGCGATGCGCACAGTTTCTCCCTTTGGGGATACCAGGGGCCGTTCATGTGATCCGGTTTAACCCCGCTCTCATCACATCTAAACAGCCGTTACACATCCGGAAGCACCGTATGACCGTTTCATCCGCTTGGAAATCGTCAAAACCGCGCATTCCGTTCACCCCTTGGTGGAATTAGAACTCACGTTCCCACTTCTCCTTACTGGTCACTGGTTATGATCACTGGACCACGGGAGAGACTTTGCACCGACGGATATGACTGTGTTGTGTGTGTGCGGCTCATTCTCCGGGGACATGGATGTGAGCTTGGCGTCGCTAGCTCTGGTCGCAAAGTGGGCAGATAGATTACTTGGTGCTGATAGATTCACAAGAGGATAAAATTGCTTTTCCGAATTTTGGATGCCTGTTCCATTGCGTCTGGTCCTGATTACTTCAGCTTGCGTCATATATATATCCCCCACTATTCTCTTTCTCTTCCCTGAAGCTAAGGACCTTTATTTCTTCAAGACACAGTTGTTATGCCCGCCTGCCACAGAAACCTTATGCTCAGTACAGCGTTTTCCACCGTACGTTCGACTGACAAGCGGCTTTTTCGCTATCCACCGTCAATCAAAACGATAAACAGTCGCATACGCATAATAACCTCTTCAGTTGATGATTATGCCACTTCAACTTACCGATCACGTCTAATGCTTGTTCGGTACTGAAGGTGGTCGGATCGTCTGTCCGGTTTCACGACGAAGCACATACCGAAACGAACCATACTTTGGGTTAGCCGCCTGTGCTGGGACCAGTAGTGTATCGATCGCGAACCAGACTACTCGATGCTTACGAGGATAGAACCTCAATGCTTTTCGCATCCTCCCCTTTATTTCTTCTATAATAGATCTGAACTGTGATCGACAACCACTAGCCACTTAAGAATATCTGAGGTTCGCGTTAAAGTAGACCATTTTGCAGAGCAGTTCAGCGGACCTGGTGCGACACAGGCATTTGCTAAATCACTTGAACCGACCTTGGATGTTGTTGTCACACCTCCGACTTTGGAGGAGATTTGACATGAGCTAACTGTGTTGAAACGCAACAAGGTCCGTGTGCTCAACGTGGATAACAAACGGTGCAGTGCCAAAGACTGAGACTTTTTGAGGATTGAACCCTCTGCCTTATCTCTTTCTGACCATAGTAAGCTGTCTAATCCAGTCATCGTACTTTTCCACCGGTGTCTGAATTGGCTGCTCTTTTTCGCTGGATTTTCCTTCGAATCTTCGTCTGTTTAGCTTTGGCAGACAACAGTGTCTCTTGTCGTGTTATCTTGACAGTCGATTGCATGAAATTTGGGCTATCTGATAATAGCTGGTTAGCGAACCTCATCACCGCCTTTTTTCTCCGTGGTTATAACTTCCGGGCAACTTCAATCGCTTTGCTATTTTCGCGTCCTTTGTTGATCGATACATTAGTTAGTTAGCCAATCTCATCGTCCTATAATGCGGTTTTGCCATACGTTTCTTCTTAACGGTTTTGATTCGGTTCCTCAGCTATGCTCCGTGCACCAAAGCGTAGTGGATCTAATTGTCCCGGCCCACGTCACCAAACTAATAATGATAATAAACGCTAGTAGCATGGTGTGTTGAGTAGTATAAATGGAAGCCCATCACATCTAACCTAAGTTGGACAGTCACTATGCGCATGGAAAAGCGCTGCACGGCTGTCCCCTCCCCTTCGACAGCGATCTCATATCCAACACATAATATTATAGTTAGCGCTTTATTACTTTTTTGGGTTTTTAGTCCGCAATGATATCTTCTTTTTTATTGCAGTACATTATTTGCGATTTTTTACTCTCAGCTAACCTGTATTGACGAGGATGATGATGTCACATCCCTTTGAAGACCGTCAGAAGTGCGGTGAGGGCGTTACTCTGTCCTCTGCACAGCATTAACGTGCAAGTTAGTGAGCATTGAGCAAAACCATATCACATCCATCATTACCGTTTCCCGTGACCCAGCCGTCTTCACCACTGATCGGCAACAGTCAGATTGCGGGTTCACAGGGTCAGATGGAATACGTACCGCTAACGTTTACCGAATGGATGAAACGGCCGTACAGTGCTTTCCCGTGCTTGTAACGGCTGTGTCTGACTGAGTCTAGATACGATGAACTCTTGTTTACGCGATTCAAAGTAACCAAACGATTAATAAAATTATCAGACGAAGTAGTTGAGCGACATCAGCTGAGACATGCATGCAAGTGCGCCTGTTACTTTGTGTGGCTTCCTCACAATATCCCAGGGAGCATCCAATCGTGCCAGTGTGGCAAGTACCAGCCCAATGCAGCGTTTCTGTATGTTTCTTCCTACTCCTTTGCCATGTCACATTGACTGGCAGACGTCTCGGAGTTCCACCCGACTAGGCACAATGTTGGTAAATACTACACACCGAGGCATCCCGCTGACAGGCATACGGAAAACCTAACCGACTAAGCAGTGGCGGTTCGCGTTCTACAGACACTTCAACGAGGCATCAACTAGCGGACTTTAGTGTTTCTTGTTTGGTTCTCTCATCAGATGTGAACACAATGTTACGTTAGCACTGGCGGCTTTCTTCTTGATACTGTCTCCGTAAGCATTCTGTTGTCTAAGCACCCCCAGTGGTCGAACTGCTGATTTACTGTTTGTCCCCTTTGGAGTCTGCAACAGTGACAAAGTTAATCTTCTTGTCATAATTTCGCTCAATCGTCTACCCTTTTGTTTGTTTGTTTTTCAGCACACTCGTTCACACACGTTCCTCCAAATCAGTACGTGTTTCCCGGTGCCGAGCTTTTTATAAGTCAATCCGAATCCGCGGACTGTCCGTGTAGCAGCCATTCCGATTCGAATATCATGTCTCCTGTGCATCATGAAGAAACTATGACTCATGCTCAATTGGTTGCGAACACTCTGCCGATGCGCGTCTCCACGGGGTTCAATGCCGAGAACCGCTTGCTTCGCCGTCTCATCCTTCATGAGTCCGCTGCTGGTGGGTCACTTCATCGAATGCGATGTTCAAACACTGAAGAGGACCCGCAGCACATTGATCAACTGGCCGGGGACCATGAACCTCAAGACAGTTGCGCATCTGGCCCGTCGTCTCAGTGCCGCGTCGTCGCCGAATCTCCAACTCGCCAGCCACCAGAGTCCTCTGTCGTCGATGCTCCAAACGAGCACCCCGCCCCTTCGTCTCCAACTTCGCCTCCTCATCCGTCACCCGAAACGGCTAGCGCCCCAGATTTGAAACGCGTCCGGACTGCTTCCCCTGAAAGGCAGCAGGACAGCGGGGATCGATGACATTAGGATTCTCATGTTTGTTTTGTACAGGTGCCCCTTGTAAACACAGTTGCATCTTGTCACCATTGATAAAATGTACTGTCACTACCCAGCGGACATTTTTAAAATGTGACTTGTTCGCACCTCCTTCACTTCGACGCGTGCGAACCACCAACCTCGTTGTATAGCCATGCGGACGATTTCATCAAATATCATTCATTGCATTCTTGTCATTGATACAGACTTCTGGGCAACTTATTTTGAGTTTGAAGACCAAGTTGCAGTTCCAGGTAGAACCATGGGTAGTCCTCTTACAGTGGCTGAACCGTAAAATCTAGTCCTGTGACTGAAACTTGCTTTTTCAACTTGTTACTGCCCATAAGGATGTGCTTCATGTCCATCGACAGTGTTTAGCGGCCCCGTGCGGGTGGTTGCATCGGTCGGATTTGTACCCTGTCATCCTTTACACGTTACACATTACTTGCGAACTTACGTTTATTTACTCATATTACTTGCTTAGCCGTGGTGACAACGCGCAACATACGACGGCTGTTCAAAAAGTATCGGCTTTTTATTTATCCTGCGCAAAATTATGAAGATGGGGACGCATGCTTTGGTGCACGTAACCAGGCGATCCTTATGCGTATTCGTGTATCTTCTTCCCTTCGCGTGGGAACACGCGTGGTGGGAACACCGCGTGAGTAACGAGCGTGTTCGACGCATTGTTTACGGCACAGGAAAAGGAACTGAACCACTCAGCACCTTTATTTCACGCACCAGGCTCCGATGGCTGGGCCACGTGTTACGCACGCCAGCCCACCGACTCCCTCGACGTGCGTTGTTTGCTCACCGGGGATGTGGATGGAAGAAGAGGAGGGGTGACTAAGCGACGACTTGGTCGAGAGGAATGAATGCCCTCACTTCTGAGCTGGCCTTAGTTAGAGCGTCTCGGCTCCCTGGTTGGGGTCCAAAAGACGTTGAACACGTTTGGCTGGATACACTTACTGACATGGCAAGGCGCCGACCTCAGTGGCGTTCCTGCTGTGAGTTTCTTTGTCCCTCCCCATCCCTTTAGCCTCCCCCTCTATCTACGATCTCATTTCTTAGGGTAAAACATAATAAAAAAATTATTCTTTTTGCCTAGTAGCTGGCTGGTAGTTTACCGGAACGATGCCTATCCGTTGCTGGTAGCTCAGGTGGCATACAACTGTTGTATCTATTTTTCCTTTGTGTGTTGTATTATATGTATGTATGTATGTATTTCCTTCATGTATTGCGGCACAATAGCGGAGGTGTTTTCTCACCTCTAGCTGACGTGTATAATGATGATGATTCTTTTCGCGTGGAGAAGCCATCTCTCCTCAAACTACTGTTGCGTGATAACGTGCTACTGCACGTCGTCTGATTTACGCTTTCAATAAATGAATGTGCTGATAGAACAACATGGCCGCATTAAATTTTTCGTGAAGCTCGGCAGTTCCCAACTTGGCACTATTCGAAAGATACAAGAGGTTTTCGGTGAGGTAGCAATGAATACCACACGGGTAAAAGTAAGCGGCACATCAGTGGAGAATGAAGGCGCCAGCATTAAGCCGGTACGCAGTACTGATGCTTCGCTACCACTCAACTACCACCAGTCGCGCATGAGCTAAGGGTAATGCGAGGGTCGCCCGCTCCCTTACACAGGCTCGAACCCGCGCCTTCGGATTGCAAGATAGACTTGTGATCCTGTGGGCCGCGAGCCGGCAGTGGAGAGTGAATCACGATCCGGTAGGCCCTCGACAACCAGAAATAGGATTGTCATTAACCAGGTGAAAAGCTTGCTGATGCTGCGTCGCCGAATCACGATCCGTGAACTTACAGAGGTGAGCGTCACGGTTGGAGTACTACCGAGAGGCTCTGTGTCCCCTTCATGACGCTATGAGACGCAAACCCCTTGATCTGTACTCACCGTCACTTGTACGCATCAGCACACTCTTCAAATTCAAAAATGAGTTTTCTGGCCAAACACAACATCAATGCTTCGATATGCTTGCTCACTACGGCCCCGACATTGCTCTAAGTGACTTTAGGCTGCTCCTACAACTGAAAATGCCTCTTAATAAATGAAGCAGATTTTAGTCTAGGTAATACATCATACAAAATACGAGTGGCCAAGTGTATGTCATCTCGGTAACGGCGTTCCAGTACGGTTTCTTGCAGTGTCAGAACAGTTAGGACAAATGTGCGACGGCCCAAGGGGACTACTTTGAAGGAGACTAAGGTGGGGTTTTTGTGTTTGGTTAGATAATTTCTTTTAAGAAACTTCGATGCCTTTAGAACAGCCTTCGTACGTCGTGTTAGCTGCATTTGCCGCTCCATCCGCCGCTCCGTGTATCTCTAACTCACGTGGTCCTGGGTGACTAGTACTAAGTGTATTTTGTTTGGAAAATAATAGTCTCTAAATTTTGTGATATGCTTAGAACCGATCTCGGAGTGACTTTACTGAGGTTTGCATAGTGACAACGCTATGGATACATCTTACACGGTTCGACGAAACACTGCTGCATTTTCTGCTCTCTTTTAAAATCGTGCGAGTAACGACTTCCTTTTCATTTTCCACGTCCTTAATCTGTCCCTGCTCTTTTCGCCACACCATGAGGTTTTTTTGCTAGAAAAAAATACCAACGAATTTGATGTACTCAGTCATTTCCTTACATAATCTGTGGAGCGTTCAGATTGGTCGAGGATGTAAACGTTTGTTGATTCCAGACAACTTCATCATGAAGCCGGAGGGTTATTTTCTTGGTTATTCATTTTGCGACCACTGTGCACATTGCAAACGACGCCGCGTGACGTTGCTTTGTAGTTGCGCTTTGGAGACTGTTGCAATCGCTTTTTGTATTCTTTTAACCCACTTTTATTCCCCAAACTGTGAAATATCACGATCAATCCTTTAATTAGCTGCATCTCACGTTGTCGAGAAATAAACTACGTCTGTATTCAATGTATGGCTCGGCTGGGTCCATGCTCTGCTCATCCGCTAAGATTACCGAATGCTCATGCTTGTATTTCACAGCACTCTTTATGTGTTACTTATGTACATGTTGTCGGAAATCCACTGTGGTCGATTTCTTTGCTATGCCCTTTTTGGACACTCCCAACCATGTCAACTTGTAACTCAAGCTGGAGTTCCAATTAGGCGCCGAACCTATCCAAGCTTTACGACTCCGTACTAGCACCGCATTCCTTCGGAGGTGTATGCCCAGTCTTCATTCACTCGACCTGGAACTCTGTGTGTTGCCTGCCGACTGTCGCTTGACTTTTACATGGTCAGCAGCCAACTCTTTCGTGTGGGCTCGCTGATGTGAGACTTGGCGATATTTGACCAGCTTGCAGTCCCAGCGGTGGCCATATTGTTTACGCTAACTGTAATTACTTTGAAGAAATTCGCACATTCCTCATCGTGATCGCATGCGAGGTGCTGGTCACAAATCGTATGCCCAGTACGTCGAGTGCAACCGTTTGGTTTGGTAACACACGTTCCACTTTCGCACTAGTCTTAAAACACTGTGCGAGTGAGATGGTCATACATGCGGCGTAGAACCGAAGTGAATCTGACAAACTGTTTTACCTCCTAACGTTGGCTGGTGTTAACTGGGCACATTCCAAATGGAAATAACCGGAACAATGAGAGCAGGTCGGTTTTGTTCTAACTGCTTTGGCGCTCACAGCAGGGCCAACTTTGTCTTTAGGTCGACTCGCATTTGCCGTCGTGTTTTAGTTTATCAGTTGGGATGTTGCCTCGCCAAACATCATCATCAACTAGCTTCTCGTACGAACAATAGTACAAGTGCGACTTTGAACTGATCAGTCGACGCGTTGATCTCACGTCGCATACGATAAAATTGCACCATAGCGTGCGGGACTATTGATCGCCCACTTAGCAGGAAATCGACGAAAACCCTTGGCTGAACGACTAGGCTGGGTTCCTTGTAAGGGAGCTTAATACACGCCGTAGTTGCTCCGCAGAATGCTGAATACGATAGGATGAATGTTTGTTCGAAAGTCCTTTATTGAGTGAATCAACCAATGAAATAGTAAACCGAAATAGAGCAAAGTTATGCACGTGGGTATCGGTGGATTATTCTACAAGATTGCAAACCCGTACAAAGCAGAATGGTCAGGTAATTTTCGACAGGATACTTACATGTGATGCAGTTTGTCACTCGAAGATGAATCGAAGTAAAACTCACTGATTCGCAACAGAGTGTGATGGAGTATATCCGATAAAACGAAGAATGCATAAAATTTGCTATCCTTGCAGATTGCCAGCGACCGTCCTACTAACAATTGCTTTTCACCAAATTCTTCTTTTCTCTCCAGCTCTATTCAACATTGTCGCAGGCTTCATTAACGAATTCTTCCTTACGGAGCCGCGCAATGCAAGTATTGATATTCGAGTGGGTAAAGAACTGGTTGATCTGGTCTTGGTGAACGAATTCTTCGCACACCCGTTTGTGGGCGAATGATGTCGAAGCGTTGCTACAAGATACTAGTGTTGTGCTGATAGTTCTACCTTTAAAAGCATTAGCACCGCATACTAATGTCACTGACGACGCGTTGATTCAATTGATGTCTGTTACGTGGTAGAACGAAGCTGAACTGATCAGACCGCTCGGACTATGCATCGCACTGGCGAGGAATATACGTTTTATTCAAATACCTGTGTTTTTACCGAAAGTGATACTTTCCTTTGACATAGATACAGAATTTATCAATCTGTCTTCAGTATCGCCAGTCATCTTTAGTTTCGACTGGTCGCCGGAAAACCTGTTCACACCCACCTTTCGATGCAACGAGTAAATGAATTTGTCACACTGGGGATCACCACCCGACCAATTCGAGTTAAATTGTGATACAAATCGGGATTGTGCGTCGTAATCTGTTCACAAGACACGTACTCCAAAGCCCAACTGCTACCTCGTATATCTGCTTTGACAATCGTTGCTTTCTACCGCATCTGACCCATCTTGGATGACGTGTACTCTCACGCTACGATTTAAAGTCCGTGGACAACACGAACAGGCTATATCGTAACGGACTGCGCATGCTTTGGGCGCTCAAACGTAGCTACGGCATATGGTCTGAAGAGGTTGCCACTCGCCTGTTCTCTTCCATCATTAGACCAATGCTAGAGTACAGTTCGCCCGCCTACTTTCCGATTACCCGAAGCGAGACACAAGAGATCGAACGGGTCCAACACGTTGCTACCAGGCTGATCCCGGGTTTACGTGTCTTTAGTTATGAAGACCGGTGCGAGAAGCTAGGGCTGTACACCTTGTCCCACCGTCGGGTGCGAGTCGACCTCATTATGACCTACCGCATGCTACATCTTGGTGACTTCTTCATGCTGAGGCCAATGCTGCACTTACAAGGGCCATGCAGCACACGTGGACACAGATACAAACTTGTCGTGCCGGATGTGAGGCGTGTTCCCCACCCACTGGGCTTCGAACGGAGAATGGAAAATATTTGGAACAGTTCATCTGAACATGTGATGGAGGCAACATCTGTGCAGCAGTTCAACACGTTGTTGGATTTATATTTTACCGTTATTCCATTGCGAAAACGATTGCACACTTACGATGACATTGTGAGCCCTGCAATACCCTGAGTCAGATATTTTGTATGTTACGTGAGAACGATAACAATATTCACGGATGACAATTTTTGTAACGTTTTTCAGCATATTTCGAAAGAGTTGTACAGAATGCATTTCTGCTTGCTTCACAGTATTCTGTATATTGCTGGATGAGTTCAACTAGGGATGAAGCCTATTTTACAGTGCAGTGTTGGGAGAGGTCAACATTGAAGACATCTCTCAGGTGACAAATAGTATAATTGGATCTGATCGGACATGGCCCGGAACTGTACTCAATGGCCAACGTGTTGCGAGACTCTTTTCACCCAAATGCTTTTTCTCCTTACTTCGTTTCTTGCTTTTGTCTATCTGTTGCGGCACTCTGTCAACTGGTTATTAGTCAAGTGTTATTGGTTTATATATACCTTGCGGACTTCTACCTCGTCGAAATTGAACGCGGGCTTATTTATCACCTTATTGAGATGTCTGGCTTTTATCTGTAACACGTGTGAGACACGCTTCCTGGATTTGAGTTCAAGACTAGCTACGTTCAATCACTGAATCGATGTGCAGTAACTATCTTATGTCAAAGTTACTTGTGACCTTAAAGACATTAATCGTCTTACTAGAGCAACGCGAATTGGTCGCTGGGTTCGCTTGATCCCTACGGAGCAATGGAGAACTTTTTATTATTGCACTACCAGAATTTTCGGGAGGATGTTTGGAAAACGTTAACTGTTTACCAAGGAGTATTGTGGGGCAACTACCTGACAGAAAGCAATTGTACGACCTCTAAAATTGCGCGCTTCCTTCATTTCAAATGAAACAGTCGTTTTTGCTTACAAAATGGGGTCCTCGGTTGCATTGAGTTTATGCTAACTTCGTACCGCCTTGTTACTAGATGCCTCAAAGACAGACTTCCGATCCTGTATCATAACAAGCACACATGTGGCTCGACGCACGTTGAACAAGCTACTCGATGTTTATCATAACGTCTATTGCAGTGGCTCTCGGACTCTCAACATAATGATGTGGCCAGAAACGTCTGTTGTGTTCTCAGTGGTACGACCGAATGTCCCAGAAGTCAAGCCACGGAACAAAAAGCGTGTATTCGTGAACTGAACATAAAATGGACCAACGTGTGAAGAAAAACGCTCTTACTAAACCAATCACCGTGGTATGCGCCCTCGGTTTTACTGGATCTCGAAAGGTGCGTGTAATGTGAAACAGGTGACAGGAACAAACGTATCTGTAACACACAATCATATTGGTCTGATTTTAGGTTGTTCCGATCCAAAACACAGCTTTCTGTAGTAAAATACGTGCTTACTTCTCTGAATAAGTCATTTTTATTCGTTTCCTCAGTGGACTTCGGACTATGTGTTACTCGGATTTTCTACGCAAGTTTTGGCTGGCTCTATCCACATCTATGGTTCAGGTCTTCAACACTTGGTTAAGAGGAACATTATCCGGAGTGTCCGACGTCGTGCCAAAGCAAAACCAAACCAGAGTCAAGAAGCACCTGTTTGCTACAACCGAGCCGGGACGCTGTGTTCGATCGATCGCATCCATGGACCTTTGGCGCGTTTCTAGCTTGATTCTATCATTCATGGCGTCCGATTGGGTCTCCATGCTATTCGTACTTCTGGGTACTAGTGACTTCACTGTTGCAGTCTGGCAAATGTGTGTGCGAATAACACTCTGTAGCTGGCTGATAACCGAAGTAGCGCAAAACAAGAAACGTCAAGTACGCGGAAGTTATACTATGTCATAATCGGCATTTTTACAATCTATCAATCGTGTAGTTCAGATTGGACCAATCGACGAGTGGTGCTGGACAAACGTGGACAGCCAATAGGAAGTACATAGCAGTAGTGGCCACGAGGATGCCACATTCACTGAACCGAACCAAAGCAAATTAGCCATGGTTGATCACTCGCCTACTTTTTGTTTTTGATTTAAAACATTCAATGGGAGGTATCCAATAGGTACTTTCGTTATCACCTTTCCTCGGACTTCCCAAGATTATGCTGTTTGGGAAACATTTCTAGGAGACCCAAAGAAGGGACTGGTTGCTAGGTACATGTGGAGCGTTCGCACTACCTGGGCAAATCTGTCATTCGCGGAAGGAAACACCGCAGAAACTGCTGCAAAGACCGTGGAGGAATTATCCGATAGAGGTTGGTCATATGGTGTCAAATTAAAAAACACCTGATACCGAAAAATAACTTGCTTTCTGGTGCTACTGTGGGCGTCCATTTGAGGCGACATCTACGCTGTCATATATAGCGTACCCATCAGATGTACTCATATTTTGTGGAAGTTTCGTCCTTTTTAGGAAAAAACCTGTTTTTCGAAAGCAGGAGTTCGCTTTCTTTGCACCTCATTTCAATTCGCATCTTGATATATCATATCTTGAGCGGCTGCTTGGCTCCCTGGAAAATGATCTAGAGAGTAGTGGGACCATTGAAGGTTTCTCTATCGCAGAAATTGCACTAGTTACCGAGACGCTTTTGACGATATTTCCCGTGTTAAGGAAGTCGTCATCACAAAGTTCATGGGAGTGAAGAATGAGATGGATTATTTCACATGCGAAAAGGCAGTCACATAGACCGTCGCCGTCGCCCGTGGTCCAATGGGGTGAGATTGGCTACAGATTCAGGGATCGTGGCTCCAAAACCCAAAGATTCTCAGATGGGTTCGTCGCCCATGGATCTACCGATTATGTGCTGACTGTATGATCGGCCTGTTTGAGAGACCCTCTAGTTCGCATCAAGTTTGATCAAGTGATTCAGTTTGGAACCATTGGCTCTCTGTACTGAGTTTACTATCTATTCTGCACCTATTCCATCCCCTTCCTCCTCCCAAACTTAGCGGCTACCATGATATACTTCATCCAGATTTCAGAAGGTTTGAATACAAATCGGTTTTGGTAGGGTTTTATTGTGGCAACGTTTCGCCCTTAACACAAAAGCTTCTTCAGGCCACGTGAATCGTTACAAATTGGCTTAGCTTTTTATGGGAACATAAGTTGAAGGTTGCAAGACATAACATGAACCATTGGATAATAGTGTTACAGGTCATTAGGTCAAGTGGCCATGCTAGTGAAACAGCAAGCATCGAGTGTTTCTCATTGATACACGTCACCGGTCGTTCACATGTGAGGCATTCCTTTCTTGCAGCTGCTGATTCACGCTCCGACCTGAGTTCGTCCGCCGACACCTTTTCCGAGTGACCATTCATTCATTCAGAACACAACACTTGTGGAGAGAACCCTTTTCGGCAATTCATTTCAGTTAAATGCAATTACAAGACAGATAAAGGTGACAGGTAAGCGAACACTGGGGATGTGATTTGTTGACTCGACGAAGTCGATCAATAATTCACTCGATACTGTCAGATGTCATGAGTCGCGCGAAGATGCACACACGCACAAAGCACAGAAGCGTCGGCTGATAGGTCTACAATGGGCACTCTCAGTCGTAACCGCGGTGTGACGTTACGGTCACGGCCACGGGCTAGATTGTACCAATATTCTCTGCTTACACAAATCCGGCTGTAGTATTCTGATTGCAAAGATTTCATTGGTGGCCAACAAGCGCTTTCTGATTCCTTTTAGGGTTGCGCTTTGGCGCCGTGTAGACTACTTTGAAGGCGTCATCAGTCCGAATCTGATGGCCAGTACTAAACAGATGTTCGAGGATCGAGCTGCGGACATTCTTAACTATACCATGTTGCAAAGACACAGGGCAGTGCTCCGCTATCCGCCTACATAGACTCCTGGTCGTGTGCCCGAGGTGCAGGTGAACTGATAGCGAGAAAAAATGATTCGGAACGACCCGGGATTCTATCTTTGAGGCGTTGGGTGATGAGCGTAACAGTTTCAGCAAAATATGAACTTTACCGGCCGGATATGTTTTGCACCACCACTGATAGCCTCGTATTCAGTAAGTCGAAAACGATATTTCCCATGAAAGGAACTGAGAGGTAAACATCCTTCTATCTTGGAGTCGGTATCGCTTTAATTTGATCAGGAACAGCGGAATGCTTTTCGATAAACGCATTGGGATACACGTTGCTTTGCAGCGTCTTGCGAATAAACTCTCTTTCAGCTTCTAACATTTCTGGACTGCTAATTCTTGCGTCTTCGCGCGGGCTCGCGCGACTCATGACATCTGACTGTATCGAGTGGATTAGTGATCGACTTCTTCGAGTCAACCAATTGCATCCCCAGCGTTCGCTTATCTGTCACGTTTATCTGTCTTGTAATTGTATTTGCCTGAATTGAATTGCCGAAGAAAGTTCTTGTTGCAAGTGTTATGTTTCTAACATGATTTAATTGTTTTTAGTTAATTTCCAGTTCCATGTATACGCTGAATCTGATTACGGATAGACCCCAGTCTGTCCTGGTTATTGGTTCGATAGGGTTCTCTTCGTTCTTGCGGCCTGTTCTATGTATTGCGTACATTGCACTCCAGTGAAGACGGTACTAGTCATTTGTAAGTAGTAGGGGGATTTATTAGGCTTTTGTGTAGGTTCGTCGCAGTTAGACACAGACAGCCACCACATATCCAGGAAAGCGCTCTGGGGGCCAGCCCTGTTCTCTGCACGTGCATAACATGCAAGACAGTAGAGGATAAGCCGCGCTATATCGCAGTTAGATATCAGTCATGGCGGTCCGCTGCCGTTGCCCATGGCTCAGTGACATAAGTCGTTGACTCGCAAGAGTAAGGTCGTGGGTTCGAATCCGGCAGGATTCGGTGGGTGCGCGCTACTGACGAGTCCCAATAGGACGAAACGACCGTCTAGCGCTTTCCTGGATGTGTGGTGGCTGTCTGTCTGTGTCTAACTGCAACGAATCTACACAAAAACGGTACTAGTCGTTCGCTGGTTATTTTGCCGTTTCGCGATTCGGCACCGTTGGACGTGTCATTCCTTGAGCCGACCTGTGAAATCGCACTACTCTATGGCGTGGAATGGAGTGTGAGTGATACTTTTTGCCACACATTGCACTATTGTCCACGGAACGGTTGTTTCTTTGGAACCTCATCCTCATCATTGCCTGCTCGCCTCTTTGGGGGTGGGGAAATGCGAAATCCACCCAGAGAGTAGCCGGTTGTTGCCAGGGTTCCCCGTTCACAGTTTGTGAAAATATGGAGTTTGCTACGTGCCCGTGAGACCACCGGACATGCTTGGGAGGTCCTTGAGAGCGACACCCATCAGCTAAAGCAGCTTCATAGCACGTCCAGACAGCAGGCGGTAACGGACAACGAACACATCAGTCAGAGTGATGCGCGCTCTCCATCATTCCATTGGTCCACCGCACCATGAAATGTACTGAGAACTAGCCCACCGCTATTTATGCCGAACGGTACATTTCACGGACTGCTCAGTTCCGAGAGCGTATTCGACTCCGTCGATAGCTCAATTCTGTTCGTTGAACCTAGACAGAAACGTGTTCTCATCAAATATGTGAATATTTTACGTGCCGTGAGTTCGAGCACCTCAAGCCGCGCCAGAATCTACGGCCAGTTGTCATCGGACACATTTCCAACAAAAGGTGCCATTCACCAAGAACCTCTTAACTCCAAACTCATAGTCAGTGTTACCGTAGGCTATACGGAGTGGTCCCTCGAATGTTCTAACGATGAAGATGTTGAGGTGTCAACCAGAAGTCTGACTGAGGAGTCATCTTACCCCTCGGTCTGAAAGTCCTTATCTACAAGGCCACAGAGGGCTGTTCTCCTTAATTAGTATGAAGCATGACTCCTTGGATGTGAAGATCTCGGCTAGTACCGCGTCTCATCAGTGCGTCCGCAAAGGTGGATGTTGTAGTTCAGTACTAAGCAATGGTTGTCAGGTTAGTTCTTTAAGTCGGCAAATAAGACGGAGTAAGTTACATTGACGTCGCTTACAAGGCACAGCGAAACAGGCCCCGAAGCCGCACTGATGATGTTGCCTTGTCAGGCAACGAAACGTCTACACAATAATCACTCAGCTCAGAGAACAGCTCAAAATCCGCAGGTTACATGTGTTTCTACACGTTATACATATGTCCAGTTATGGATACTAAAACTGGATTTTTACTTACCCAATGTGAGAAGATGAAACATTCGAGAAGATTGACTTGGCATTGAAAAATGGACCCAATGATGTCTTGAGTTCCATGCTTGGTCTAATGCGACCCACCAGTTGTATGTTTGCTATCCTGGCCAGGGGGTCTGTTGAAGGTTTGTATGATGCTGAGCTATCTATAAGACTGAGTTGATAATAATGTTGGGAAGAAGCTGTTTTTCGAAAACTCTGTCTTCTCACTCTAATCAGTTATGTGTTACCAGCAGAGTGTAGGCTCCCTGCTCCTGAACGTCTGTTTGGGGGATTTAGGTTCTACACTAGCCCTCCTTAATGTCAATACTTATTGATGTGGTCAGTGTGTTTGTATGCATGTGAAGGATCTGTACGGTCTACTGATGTAACACTGTTGATGAGGATGACCAAGAGGTTGTTTTCAGTAGTCCCAGTTGGTTAAAGGAAGAAATGTTCTTTCGAAATAATTGGTTCAAAATCCCTCCAATCTATCAGGTCGAGCAAATTCCCTAACGAAATGGTCGGCATGACGATACACAATTCCAATATATCTGTACCACGTGACAGACTGGCTCCGTAACCTACCCACATCCCGCAGGTCTGCTTCTGTACTTACCACTAAGATATGAGAGAATGGGCCAATGTTCACAGAAAGTATACGTGGAAGAGGACCGAGCACGTACAATGGATCAAGAGAGATAAGTAACAATGAAAGCAGAAAAGGTAATAAAAAATATCTCAACCGAAACATCGATATCAGCTGTTGTGCGAAAGTGAAAACTCCCGAAATTAAAAATGGTGCGGGATAGAGGAGGAGGTAGGCTGGGGCTGTCCGTGTGTGTGTGTATGTGTTTGGTGACAGGAGGACATCCAAAATGGAGAGGTTCGGGTGAGTTATCGGACGAGGCGCTTACCAATGGGAAAGCTGACGTGATGGACCTATTGAATAGACAATGCCACATGGGGCATTACCATTCAAGTGATATGGAATGTTAGCGTTTCAAAGATGGGATATGCGATTTTGATGCCTTGCGATGTTCCGCGTCACGGGGAATACTGGACTGAGAAGAGACCACATCTTGGGAACTGCGGTTCGATACACGGATCCCACCATCGGGGCATCTGGGTGCCCGACTCGCGATACTGGATCTTCGAGCACCTAAAAAGAAAGACAATGCACATGAGATCAATCGAATATGTAGAAACGGGTGCAGTTGCAGGTGTCGGCTAGAAAGCGTCCCGGTGTCCGAGGCCTCGTTGAGCCTCGACCGGACCGAAAAGATTGGGTAAAACATCGGTCATCTTTTTATCAGAAGTACGTTTGTGACAGCTCAGAGATAAAATTGCAATCAATCGTGAGGCAGCGGTGTTGGGGACGTGCAACAACTAATGTTTACTTATGAGTGGAAGGATTTTGGTGAGTATTTTTGTTCGTCGCAATCAGCCGACAATTCAAATATGTCGACCAGCTATCCGGAAAAGCACCAGACGGACGTTTCGCCCTATTGGGGCTCATCAGTGGTGCGCATCCTTCGACCCTCTGCGGAGGATCGAACCCATGACTGCTAGTGGCTCTTGCCAACTAGCCCGCAGCTTATGCAACTGCGCCATGGAGGACGGTATCCGACCATCACGAATTGTTAGCTAAATGCGATATAGCCCGGGAACTCCTGACGCCGGAAGGCCAACCGCTGTCATCTGCATGGCAGTGGAGGATGGGTCGGGCTATATCGCAGTTAGCTAACAATTCGTGATGGTCGGCTGCCGTCCTCCATGGCTCAGTTGCATAAGCTGCGGGCTAGTTGACACAAGCCACTAGCAGTCATGGGTTCGATCCTCCGCAAAGGATGCGCACCATTGACCAGCTCTAATAGGGTGAAACGGCCGTCTGGTGCTTTTCCGGATAGGTAGTTGGCTTATCTGAAATGTCGGCTGACTGCGACGAACAAAATATTCGCCAAAATCTTTCTACTCATAAGTTATACCAATTCGTCCTTACGGATTCCACAAAATGCTATGTCGATTCATAGCTGCCGTAACCGGGAAGTCCTGACGCCCGAAGGCCAACCGCTGTCATCTGCATGGCAGTGGAGAATCGGTCGGGCTATATCGCATTTAGCTAACAATTCACGATAGTCAGATACCGTCCTCCATGGCCCAGTTGCGTAAGCTGCGGGCTAGTTGGCAAGAGCCACTAGCAGTCATGGGTTCGATCCTCCGCAAAGGACCGAAGGATGCGCACCACTGATGAGCCCCAATAGGGCGAAACGTTCGTCTGGTGCTTTTCCGAATAGCTGGTCGACATATCTGTATTGTCGGCTGATTGCGACGAACAAAAATACAACTAGTTTATCTACCGGATAATTCGCTATCAGTAATCCCATCCAGAGAGAAATTTCTTGCGTCTGGTGGCGTTTCTGCAGACGTGTATCTATGGCTGCATTTGAATGAATGGACCATGCACAAAGTGTGTGAGATCTTGTTTAGACTGCATAGTAATGATATTCCAACACAGATTCGTAAGAAATACTAAGTGTTACGCTTTCTTTGTGCATATTTATGAGTCATGTTCTATTAGTGTATTTTCTGTGGAGGCTTAACCAAAATTGTTGTTACTACACTCAACTCACCAGTTCTAGAGTCCGGAACACTGCTGCTGCTGATGGAGATTCGTGAAGATGACCGCGAACACTGATCGTCTCGTTCCACCACTACTGGCTTGGAATCAAATTGCCCTACTTCCGAAAGACTTTTGGATACGAAATTATCGAAACTTTGACTACTGTGTTCAGTGCGGTACGGTGTAGGGGCTTTGGAAACAACATCGCGCTCGGTGGAGGGTCCAAGGAGATAGGCGGAGACAGACACGGAGCTGCCAGAACGAGAAGTTGTAGCCACACTTGGGCGAGGGGACGGCCTCTGACGCACACTACCCACCTTGTCACTGATCATGGACTGATCCAGTTGGCCAGCGGCTAAAAAGGAAGAGAGCTTTTGTCATTGGAGAGGACAGTCACATCATGAGCGGGGCCAGCGACACTGCTCATTACATTCCATATAGAATACTCATGCATGTTGATTCGAGGAAGCGACGTGCACAAAAAGCCTCAGTTGACGGGTAGTTACAAGGACAACAAGGCTCGTCAACATCTAACGTGACGCATGCTTCAGTGGGGGGGGGGAGGTAAGGAAACTGACGTTCACAACAAACCTTGTGAGTAAAAGCCAGTTGAGGTTGGGAAAGACTGAAGGAAGCGTTGATTGTGATGTGCTCGAAATTCCGAATATTCGGGTGCACGCACACAAACACACACCGGTATGGTAGGATACGATGCTACACCGAAGCGATGCTGATTAACGCTTAGCCTCAGTGAACCACTCTCCAATGTGGGGTGAATAGAATGATAGATGGTTGCTTGGATTCGCTTTGGTGCTCGGCATCACAAGATAGAAGGCGTTATCCTGTCCAGGACCGGAAATAGGCCGGAACGCTGCATGATTGTAGGACATCCTGCCCCGCTGACGCGAGCGACGCGCACCTTTCTCACCGGCCATGCACGTTTGCTGTGAACTTGAATGACTATCGATACTACTGCGCAGGGCGTTTGAGTAGTTGGTAGACAGACTGGGAGGACCGCGATGATGAGACGGAATGGGAGGCCGTTGACGATTGGTCGTGGTCAATCCTGCTGCAGCTGCTAAGTCTGTGAAGCTTGATAGGCGCTGACAAGCACCTAACAAATCAGGTGAAAGATGAGAATTAACAAGGAAATGGGATGCATACGTGTAGAGAACCTGGCGTGTTTTTCGCCGAGGGGCACACACTGTCAGACGAGTATAAGTAATATGGTACAGTGGATAATAATCGAGAAAAAACTGTTACAGGGTCCAGGTCAGTGCCGTTACGCATCATTCAGCGGAGTAACTCTATGGCTACATCACACAACTTCATGGGTTCGTATCCCCAGGGAAATACGCATCGTCGATGAGCCTGACAGAAGAATGTACATTTTCGTCCCATTTCCGATTGTGTGGTGACTGCATGTCTATGTGGCTAGATAGACTATAGAGAAGTGCACGTCCACCTTTACCACTCAATCGGAAACAGGCTGGGCACAGGCGATACGTGCGACCCTAAAAGTTAGACAATGATGATAGAAGCAAAGAAACTGTCGGAAAGCTGAAAAGTGGAATACCGCTGGAGCATTGCCAAGTAGCTATGCAATAACTCATACTTAGCTATAGCCGTTTGTGCATACCGAATGGATTCAGGTGTTTCGAATATTGAAGGCGTTTCTATGGCGAGGCTCATCATTACAAAGATTTCCAAACTCGCGGGAATAAATAGTCTGCTGACAATTTATGAGTATAGGTAGAAATTCGTCACATCTAGACTAACTCAGACAGCCATCACGCGCCCGGAAAAGCACTGTACGTGCGTTCCATTCATTCGGGAATCGTCAGCAGTGCGGATTCCATCGGACCCTGGTAGGTTTCGAACTCGCAACTCGACTGTTACCAGTCCGTGGTTCAGACCACTGAGCTACGGGGGACGGCAACGACCATCGTGAATAAGTTACTAGATGTGATATAGCGCTGCTCACTATCCACTGACTGGCAGGTTACTACCATGCAGAGGGCAGGATAGCCCCCTCACCAAGCGACGAACTTGCCAAACTTAAGCCGCCAATTAACTCATGCCATTATAAGCAGTTTGGTCTGCGTACTCCCCCTACTACTCCCCTGTAATTTATAAGTAGTTCATCGTAAAACAGAATTCCTCCATCCACCGCACCGCCTTTACTGTTGGCGCTGCAACGCAAACGGGTTGACAGGTGCACAATTTGCTCTATGTTTTGTCACAAGATTTGACTGTAATTTGACTACTTTTACGTTCCATTTGCCCCATTGTCTTGCATTCACTGGGCTTCCACAATAAACAGCATTACAATTATGGTGCCACTACTTCCCGGTCTCACCTAATCAACTGTCACAGCAAAAAGGGGGGCAAGTTGTGTCACCAAACCAAGACATAGCTGAAACAACACGTTAGTCCACTCAGTGCTCCTAATTTTTCTAAAGAATCATCGTGATCGCTGCCTTCGCCATCCAGCAGCTTATGCCACAAAAGCTACTGCGAAGAAACCGCTAATCATCTACATCAAAAATCCCCTATTCATCAGTATATCAAAATAGTTTTTAAAGATTAAATCGTACGTAGTTACTGTTAAAGCAGGTCCTGTCTCTAGGTACCAAACATGTCCTCTGCAACCTTAGTAACTTGCACGGAAGTGGAGGATAAGACGGGTTATATCGCAGTTAGCTTGCAAATTATGACGGTCCGAAGCTGTCCCCAATGGCCCAGTGGCATAAGCTGCTGACTGGCGGTGCAATCCGGTGGTGGTCATGGGTTCGAATCCTGATAGATCCGATGGATGCGCACTGATGATGATGCCCAACAGGCTGAAACTGCAGTCTAGTGCTTTTCCGGGCACGTGGATGACTGATTTTGAACTGGCTGCGACGAACTCTCGATTGCAGAAGTGTTGTAACGAATAAATAACAATTGATGACGATTTAGTCGTACTGTCATACAATGTCTCCAGCTAACGACCATGTGTCCTCAATAGCCTTCACCAAGATGGCCTTCGGACGGCCTCTCTGACATCTTTCATACGCGTCTTTACCGATCCGTGAACACCGCACAGTCCCCGCCCCTTAGATACATCCTCGGAACAGTGGAGCCCTCGGCCAGTCGGATGGTTCAGTGAATCAAGTGGGAGTAGAACACTGAGATGAGAAGATCCAGTCGCCAAAGCCATGATAATATACATTATCGGGCGAAATAAAAAAAATACCCCGAAACTTACGAACAAACTGTCAGAGAAAAAAATGAAAATAGACATTGGAACAGGACAGGTAGAAGCACGAAAAACGGAACGCAAGGGCACGCATTTTCGGACACGGATATTGTGGGTGCATTTTTATCACATCCTCAGCTGACAATTTTGATGCCTCGCCTAATTTGGTACCGTACAGGCCAACCATGTGCACGAGTGTAGTTTCGTCACTGAACTGCTGGGATGAAACCAGCGGAGTGAACATACTACTCGTTACGCTAACCGGAGGAAACAGCGATAGGAAGACGCACGCAGTACATAGGTTCAGATGAGCTACGCGTGTTTGAGTGAATTGAATATCCAGACTTCTGAGGCATTCCCGGACTCCTTACAACCATGTTATATTTATGATCCCAAGGTGAGCAGGTGAGAACAGTTTCTCCCTGAACGGGCCCGATCAGAGGCACTCCGTCCAGTCGATACACCCCTGGTGTGAGATGTGTCACAAGCAGGACAAAAATTTTTAAATGAATCACTGATTAACGAGCGTTCGAATTTCTAGAGAATCGTTTCAATCGGCCAATACTAACATGGAATCTATCATCCCCATCGTTCTGCTTATGTTAGGCGGAAAAAGGATGAGAAATTCACGATTAAGAAAGTACGCAGGAAGCCCGACTTACCTCTACATGGGTCGTTTTTGGCAAGAAATTCGTCCAAGTTGACCCATCCGCCTCCGACACGTACCATAACGGCACTTTTGAGAATACGGACCAAACGCAGCTTTTGTGAATCACCGAACTAACGATGTGGACAAATAAGGATTGACGTATGAATAAAACAGTAAAGTGAAATTCAAAATACGTTTCGTTGCAATGCTAGAAAGATCACAGGTCATCTTTTTTCATACAAAGAAGCTAGCGAAGGCAATGTTATGTCACGTTAAATCAAAATAGGCCTTAGCTGCACGTTTGGGAACAGCATTGACAACATTTTACCCTTTCTACCAGCTACTGCTACTTCACTGCTATCAACCCCGCACTGAAGATGCCACCTCGAATGGTGGCGAAACGTCTGCAACCAAGTTGCCCAGCTCGGAGAACTCCACAACAGCATTGACAACATTTTACCCTACTATCACGGATGGAATAAGTTAACACATAGATGTGAATTTGCAATTAAGTGGTGAAAATGAACTACGCATGCGCATCACATTTAACTAAACGTTCGCGAGCGGTATTGATAGGTTTCATGGAATCCACACAAGAATGGAATATGCTAAGCTGATGATAAGATGTGCAAAAAAGCAAAACTCTAAATTATGAGCAGGTGGACGAATAGGAGGAAACTTTTTCGGCATTGCTCTATCCTATATGGCTGTGAAACCTGGCCCATCAGGTCGACATACATAAAGAGGCTCGTCATATTCGATCATCGCTGCCTTCGCAGCTTAGCTCATGTTTGGTGGGAGCACCGCGTGAGCAGTGAGCGTGTTCGACGTCGCGTATTTGGTGCAGGAAGAGCGAGCGAACCGCTCTGCACCATTATATCACACACCAGGTTCCGATGGCTGGGCCACGTGTTGCGCATGCCAGCACACCGACTTCCGCGACATGCATTGTTTGCGCATTGTGGGTGCGGTTGGAAGAGGAGTAGGAGAGGAAGTCAAGTGATGACTTGGTCGAGAGAAATGAAAACCCTCACTTCGAAGTTGGTGTCGGTTGGTGCATCCCGACTGCCTGACTGGGGTCCTAAGGACGGTGAACACGTTTAGTTGGACTCGCTGATATGGCTTGGAGCCGGTCCCAATGGCGTTTGTGTTGTGAGTTTCTTTGTCCATCCCCCGCCTGCTATGCATCCCCTCCAACCACGATCTTGCTTGTTAGGCATAATATGACTCTCGTTTACGGCAGCCAGCTGTTAGCTCTCCGGAACGATGTCCATCCATTACTGGAGACTCAGCGGGCGTGCCACTGTTTGTTTTCCTTTTCTTGTCTTTTGTACTGCGGCACAATAGCTGAGGTGTTTTCCACCTCCAGCTAATGTGTAATGATGACGATGATGATGATGAGTCCCTACATTCCACGATCGACGGTTTCGTCTTGGTTTAGGTAGGAAAACTTTCTACCGCGGAAAAACTTAGGCAAACGTGATTGTCGCACCCTTGGGGGAGACCCACTGTACCGGCCGGATAAGCATTTAGAGGCTTTCGAGGTTGCTCTCTCTCATCCATGCACTCCACGACCGACGCTTTCGTCCTTGTTTGAACTCACCAGGTAGAGATAGTTTGAGTTTGGAATAGAACTCGGCACATAGTGCTTGACAGCAGCTATCGCCATGATCACTAGGCCGCTGAGCTCTGCGAGCAGAGCTTGACACAGCGGTTAGAAGTTGAGTATTAGATTTTGAAGCTTTTGCCATATCATCGTGCAAAGTGTGAAAAGTAGCAGTTAAAATCTTTACTAAAAGTTGTTACATGCACCAAAATATTTAGTACCGATAAAGTCAACCAAAGACTCCATGAACAATCAACTACATCTGGAACTGAGCTTAATGGAACGCACAATCAGTGTGAAGTCTTTTGTGGGAGACCAGGCAAAATGATAGATGAGCAATATACCCAATGAAGAAGAACACAGGTAGCCACAAATTTGTAAATTAAAGGCACTTGGAATCTTAGGGCAATAAAGATAATTTTTGAACTTTCCGAAACGTTTGGTAGTGTGTTGACCACCCGAGATTATGAGACAAAAACATTGAGGATAAAGTAATCGTTCACCACCATGAGCTAGAATTATTTGTCAGTCAGGAGTTTACCAGTGCACAGGGTTCGCTTTGGGTTACATGTGATAGGCCGAGGTGGGAGTAAAACACTACGGGATGGCTTAACCATACTGCTTCGTTCTACCGGTTGACGACAGGAACGACTTCAAATGGGAGTCCCACATTGGGAAACCGATATCGAACGAATCTTTCTGATTCTCCCCAGTTGCTCACAAGACAAATTGGTCTAACCCCAAACCTAAAAAGCACCAAACGATCGTTCGTCCTGTTGGGACTCGCCAGTGGTGCGCATCCCCTCGGTCCCCTGCTGGGGATCGAAACTATGACCACTATCAGCTTAGGCCAACTAGCCAGCAGCTTGTGCAACTGAGGTTACGAGTTCCACTATGCAGTAACTGCGTTTACCTGGTTTGTGAGCAGCTGGGATGAATCAGCAAAATCTCAGCAAAAATCCGCCTACTCATAAGTAATCAAACATTCGCCATCGCAGTCTCAAATCCTATGCGGACATAGCTAACGTAACCTCGCGAGGCCAGCCACAGTCCACTGCAATGACAGGAACCTACATATGAGTAGAGGATATGTTGCGCTATAGTCCCGTCAGTCTATAAGTTCAGACGGTCTGCCTCCGTCCCCATGCCTAGTGACATAGGCTGCTGGCTAGTTGGCGTAAGTTACCAGCGGCCATGCGTTCGATACCGGCACGGGACCGAAGGAATGCGCACCACTGACGAGCGCCAAGAGGGTGAAACGATCGTCTGGCGCTTCGCTAGATTGCCACACTTGTGAGCAGCCGGGATAGATCAGGAAAATTTCATCAAAAATCCTCCTAATCATAGGTGCTATTGACAGGCCCAATTTGCTGTCAATGAGGTCGACGTTGGATTGCACTTTAATAATTAACCAGTCCATGGCTGGGTTTAAAGCAACCCATGGTCCAAATCGAGGTGGTGAGTCGAAAGGCATCAAAACAACGGATATTCCAAGCGGGCAGTTGCGATAAACTTAGATCACAAAGGCTTGTGTGTGTGCAGCCACAATTTCTAGATCCCTAATTCGAGTCCTGGCTTCCGGTAACTATTCTACAAATCAAAACAAACATAAAAACCGTATTTGGGTGCGGCAACCGGCGCGAGCAACACGTACGACTGGGTGTGTTATGCATGCGCCGCCTTCCCGTTACCGTGGCTAACGTTGCATAACCGCGGCATCACGATTACGGATAAACCAATTTGTGTTATCACACTACGCCCGTCTAACCCCGTGTGCGGTATGTTAAGTGTGCTAGTCTTGAGACGTTGCTGACCTAATGTCCACTGCCCCAAGGTGATCGCTCAATTACTGGCTCCAGGAGCATGGACACCACCGCTGAAAGGGATGCGATGAGTTACGGCACCGTCACATAGGCCACTCTTCTGGTGGGTGACTTTACTTACATGTAGTCAGACACTTAGATCCTCTTAACAAATGTAACAAATCCGATTTGTAAACAGGAATCGCAGCTTTCCGCTAGAAAGCCACCTCCCCACTCCCATGAGATTCAGGGACGAAAGGTGGCACCGTAGCCATAGGTGCACCGTTTGTATTTATTGATCGCACAATGAAGCTTTACCGTTACGTCTGCTACACGAAGTACATCAGTGGAAACACCTATGGAGCCATGTCGTCACCTGTTATATCTCAAGATTGACTGAATTCAAGCAACCAAATGGCCTATCCAAACTGTCGCCTCCTAAAATCGTCCATAGGGTGCTTGTCATCCTGTTCCTCTGAGTAGTGGCAAGTGTGTCAACAAAGGGTATCATTCCCCCAAAGCTAAGGATTTCTTTCACAGGGAGCCGCGATCAAAACCTATACCATTGTTGGATTCATTCTGAATAAGTTAAAATGTCAATCATATTATTCATATATGGGACGCCTACACTATGCTACAAACATTTGCGTCAAATTGATCCACGAAGACAACCTAAAACACCAAAACGTCTTAAGGATGCAAATATATATTATTCCTATACGTCGTAAAGGCACGTTAATACCCACCATCAGCGTAGCCTGCTGCAACTCAGCACTCACTTCCCTGTGCACTCTATCATTTCAAACGTAGTATGTATGTACGTTCAAGCTGAACGTATCACGTTCTAAGGTTGATTTCAATTGTTGAGATTTGAAGGCGATTGGTCGGCGTGCATGGCGCGATCGGATCACGAAGGCCGTGACCGAGGTGCAAGAGAAAGCCTTCGTGCATGCGAAGAAGTGGCAGTTGCGGAAGCGACAGCCCCTGGTTGGATGTACTCAATCCAATTCGAGCGCATGGTGCTGTAGCACATGTGGTAGCGAGTGCCTGAATCAGGCAGGCCTAGTGAGCCATGAGCGAGGCCACTCTGGACCAGCATCGAAACGACGACGGGTCATGCTGCGAACGTATGCAGAACCGGCGCAGCGTTTGTAGGTACGCTGGATTCGATTTACTAACCGCGTGCTTTATGTCAGGTGATCGGTTTGCTACAGTTTTTTAATACTGCTTTGTTACCTCATTTTAATGTCTATCTGAATACTACTATTTACTTACACACGTCGCTTAAACAAAAGGTGGTTATTTTCTGTAAATTTATTCGCATTTGTTGTACATGTTTTTTCTCTTTTTCTACCATCTTGGATTTATCACGGATATGCTGATAACCCAGTTATTTCATAAGCTAATTTAGCAAAGAGTTATGTCGGCATTTCCGTATGCTTTAAAAGATATACTTTATTTGATAATGCCATTTCAAGTGATTGGCTGTTGTTTGAGATCCCCGATGTGGCTGCGCTAGACCTGCATGTTGACAAGGTGCCTACCTGTCTATTACCCACTACCTCGTTCATACTGGCTGCAGGAGACAGTTGGTTGTTGCTGGAGAGGACCGGTTGCACGGTCCTTGTGATCGTGCTGAACTCAAAGAGTGGTTCCATGCACTCAGTGTGGAGTGGACTACGGTCCAGCCACTGCCTTGTGTGCGCTTGATTCCCAAATACAACGTGCTTGTGTTTGCCTGTGAAGGAGTGTGGGCCGGCTCCCATCCACACGCCTCCGGGTCTTGTTCTTTCGGGTTTACACTGGATATGGGGTGTGTGGTTGGAGCTGTGCGTGGTGCAGCGCAAGCCACCCATCCTCCCTCTCTAGCAGCAGTCGTCCTGTGGCTGTCCTACGGAGGCCAGTGACAAGCAAACACAGAACCGGATGCCGCTAACCATATATGTACGTTTGGAGAGTGTAAACCGGCTCTGCAGTAATCGTGGCTCACATCCGCCCGCCTCCTAATCACGTAACTTCATGCATCACTGCATATGAAGTGAATGTAGATTGTGCAGCACAAGCTCCACCCCTCACAGTCCGGCTGCAGGCGCAGGTACCATATGACAACTACTGGCCACAATGACAGGGAAATTGGGAAGTTAATGCCTACCGTTATTACTGTAAGCTGTTCCTACGAAAGCCTAGTGACCACCTTCTCCAACTGTGCGCAGCACGTTCAACAATAATCCGTCTTCTGAGAGCGGTCAGGCTGATTGACTCTAAAGAAGTCGATTAGAAAAGACCCTTTGTTGGAACACGCGCAAATCAGTCATTAACCGTTGTGACAAGCAATTGGATGGCCTAGAAGAAGACGCCTTGGTTGGTGTCACAAAGATCTCGGATCCGAATAACTGTGCTGCTATCTCCATCTAACGGGATCAAAGAAACTCGAGATCGATCATGGAGTGCATTGCTTTCGGGCAGGTAACGCCCAATATCCACCAGCTTCATCAGTTACTGCACCAGTGACCGATTTGACCAAGCTTCACTCCAATGTGAATCGCGGTCCACATTGAGATTGCGCGTCGCGATCCAACCTTTAATCCAAAAATGGCCTGTTGTGCCAAGCGTTGCCCGCCGTGAGCCGGTAGCCAAAGGGGTAGAGGTTTCGGCTCCTATTCCAATGGTCGCGGGTTCGAGGCTTGCTATCTCCACCTGATGAGATGAAATGACATCGAAACGCGTCGTGGCTGTGCAGTGTTTTCGGGTGGGCAACTCCCAATTTCCATCTACTTTGAATACGGTCCCAGTGATCGCATTGACCAAGGTTCAATTCAGTGCGAGCCGTGGTCCACACTGAGGTTGCGTATTGCAATCCATCCACACAAAGTGTACTTCCAAATGACCCTCAGTATGGATCATTAACCGTCGTTACAAGCACTGTCCGTCATGACTCGGTGGCTTAGGAGTAGCGGTCACCTTTCTGAAGATGAATAACGCCTCACAGTGTAAACATCGACTCGAGAAACTAACCAAGAAAGAGGAAAAAACGCATCAACAATACGCCGGGACGCTGTACCGACGCTTCGCTGTCGCGCATCCACCACCGGTCGCAAGTAGACTACGAATACTGCATCACCCTGCCCCTACGCAGACTGGAATCTGCGCCATCAGATTAGAAGACAAGCTCGTTACCTTTAGGGTGCGGGCCGGCAATTAAGACAGAAGCGCAGGCAGTACCGTTCACTGAAAGCCATCCAGAGGAGATGACTATGATAAAGAAATATACCAAAAGTAGAAAACAGCCAATCCATCTGAACTTACCCGATATTTATCGGTGGTCATTTTGCAAATCTGATACGTGTTGTGGCAGGTGCACAAACCAACTTGACGTCTGACCTCATCATTGATTACCTCTTCATCAGTGGATCGCAGTTGGGACAGGCTAAGCATACTGCTGCTACTTTCTCCAACCGCAGAGGGATAACTGCCGATGCCAACCCGAGACGCCACGTAACCAGCACGTAAAGCATTCAGACACTCTCGATAGTCTATGTAGCCATCGCCGTTCGCATCGAAGACCTCCGCCACAGCCTGTAGTTCCACACGGGTCGTGGAGAATTCTGCGGACGACAATGAGATGGGATCAGATGGAGCATGGGACACAATGGAATCCCAATCCAACAAAGATAAGCACAGAACACACTGTTGTTCAACTTTCGTGCAGGACGATGCGAAAACAAACAGAATAACGTTGAATAGGGAAATATTCAGGCAACTTGCAGGAGCGCCAACGAGCTAACGAGTAAACGTCGAAAGAGGCAGCGGTGAATCTAACTACCCTGAACTCTATGCAGTGAGCAGATGTGTCCGAGTCACCGCTCCCACGTAACAGCTCCCACTGAATCGATATACGTTGTGGCCCAGCGACACCAAAGCAGCGCCCATCTTGCTAAAAAGTGTTTACGATGGCTACACACTAGATTGCACTCCGAACAAGTGAAGCTACTTGAGCTGGTGACTGGCGAGCGCGAACTAAGTTGGTGGGCCACGAAGGATGTTGACTATCGCGCCCTCATGTGTTAATCGCGGTGGGCAAGCATTAGAGTGCAACCACACAGCTGAGACAACTTGAGCACCAGAATGTTATGTACACAGCGCCGTGTTCTTCTTCGATCTGAAGATCCATGTCTATTGGGCATTGTTCGCATCGGTTAGCCATAGCATCGATGAAGTGCACAGGTGGGTACAAGAGCGCGATCATCAGATTAACATGAGCTACATATATCCTATCACTGTTTGCCGAACAGAGCACCTGGTTTTGTTCGTCTGATCTAGGATGCCATAACGGCCGATGGGGACAATCGTTGATGCAGCATCGAGAAACGAACTCACCGATCACCAGAATAGGTGATGTCATCCGCCCACCTATCAAACTGTGGTTCATGAGACCCACTCTGTTCTCGCTTGGAAACCTAACATGACGGTTCGTGACCGACACCCGTGGCGTACTTGCGATCGCCTTCTAGTCCCACTGCTTGTTTAAAGTGTGCCCGATGGAAAGATACCTTTGAGGTAACGTTGAGAAAGTTGCGGGCTAACGAGTATCGCGATAGTCCGCTGTTTGTGCAGGTACGCTTTTGTCAATATGTTAGTGCCTTCATACGGGATGTTTATGTGGAACACTTAAATTTTGCACCAGACCCCAACTTCACATTATACGGCTGTTAAAGCCAATATGGCCGTATGACCCAGTGGCCTCCGTACGAAGTAGCCATGTGCTGTCACTGATGATGCAGACGAAATGTGCTCCGCCCGAGCTGCTAAACATGGCTGGTTTACAATGTCGGTCAAGCTGGTCCGCCGCTGCTGATCTCCGTCATACACCAATCACATATCCGGAAGGCCAGTTGGTCCTATTGGAACTAAGCAATAACACGCTTCTTCCCCAAATTCTCCAGAATTATTGGAACACGCTACCCCAAGTAAGTTAGATGGAGCGACGTATACTGTCGGCGCAGTACAACTGGTCAAAGAACGACCGGTTGCTTGAAAATAGAAATCATGCCACTGAAAACCAACCCTGTCCTATGGCACAGTGGGGGCTGAGCCACACTGTCACTGCCTGATACGCCCTTAGCCAGTGTTCCGTATCGCCTCTACTGACTGCGAACATACGCGTGTGTCTGTGTGTCCATCAATACGTGTGTGTGTGTGTTTCGTACTTCCTCTCATTGCGCTCATTGGTCAAGTCCCTCCCTGTTGGATGGAACACTGGACTCAGCATTCACGTTACTTGCTTGCTTGCTGTTAGCTTCTATAGTTTCCTGTATGCACTGTTGCTTACGATATGCTTCCATTGCCCGTCATTTTTCTGATCCATCTGAGGGTAACAAATTGGCGACGGAGGTTATTTGGATCACTTATGACAAATTCAATTACTTCATCTCAGCCGATGTGGCCTATGGTGCAGCAGCCTAAGTTGCTGAATTGCAAATAGCGTTTTCGTGAGTTCTAGCTCCCACGAATTCTAAGGAAATATGCACCACTGATGAGCCCCGATAGGACAAATTGCCTTCCAGCGCTGTTCTCTAAGGTGGCTGTGTGATCGACTCTAGCTGAGGTGAACCCACTCGGAACGGCAATTGTCCCGAAAAAGATCAACTGCAAGAAGTAGTCGGAACATCTGGATCTCGTTCACGTATTGTTGCTTATTCCGTAGGAAAAGTGCATGTTGGCAACACTGTGTGTGTGTGTTTCGTACTTCCTCTCATTGCGCTCATTGGTCAAGTCCCTCCCTGTCTGATCGAACACTGGACTCAGCACTCACGTTACTTGCTTGCTTGCTGTTTGCTTCTATACGTTTCCTGTATGCACCGTTGCTTACGATATACTTCCATTGCCCCGTCATTGTTCTGATTCATCTGGGTGTAACAAATAGACAATCTTGTCTTAGTCAATATTTTGGCTACAAAGCTGGAAGTAGGTAATTTCAGTGTGAATTATTGGCTCCAGCTAAAAGCTGCTGCGGCATAGAAGTCCAAAGTCCATCTATAGCCGTCTGAGGGCTTAATACGCAGGCGCCGATGGAGGCTAGAAGGTGACTAGAGAGGGGTATGACACTGTATTGATTCATAGTGCTATCAGATTACTGAGTGGAGCAGAGCGAACGTAAATTGAAAGAGTAGAGAGGGTGCCTAACTGAGCCAAAAGAGGCATGCACACTGGAAGGGATAACTGCGTCGTTTCTCTTGCCAATGAGCATCTCACGAGCAGGTCGAACAGAGGGCAACAACCCGAGGTTCAGCAATGCAGAAGATGGAATGGACAATCACTGTGGCGATTGAGTGATGCGAACTTACCGCGCTTGTTCTTGGTGCCTGCAACAAATCGTCAGTTGAATTGACTGAAATATTTAAAGTGGCCAGTACACGCAAAGTGTTCTTCGAGTCTAGTGTTAATGGATACCACCATCAGTACACGAATTTGTTTGTTCCGCGCTTGAAGAAAAATGTTCTGGTGTGACCTAACTGTGGCCAACTGTTGAAACTAAGTAACGAGTGGAACCAAACGGATTGGAAAATATCTAGCCTGGTCTCAAACTTACTCATTTCCAAGATACCGTCGATGAATTCTGCATACGTCAACCTGCCGTCACGATCGAGATCTTTGCGATGGAACAGATCGATCACACGGGCTTTATTCTGGTTCAGCCACGCAACGTAACGCTGCCGCCAAGCCTCGAAGTCGAATGTCTTCAGCTTTTCCACTTCGCTCAAATAAGATAGGCGATCGCGTAATTTGACACGCCTTGCATCTAACAGACGTTGTAGCTGAATCCATCGTTGGTACAACTGGTTGATCACGGGGGAGACGTATGATATTTCATTATTCACCGAAGTTGAAGCTACCTGACTGGTTCGACTAACAGACAGACGTCCAGAACCCAATCCCCGGGAACCGACACGACTTCGTCGGGCGGCCATTGGTCCCCTTGGGATGGAAGATTTCGGAATAACCCGGAGTTTGGCGTGTTTCAGTATAGCATCCAAAATAGGTTGCCGCGTCGCAAACTCCTGTTCCAACTCCGCCTGTTCTTCCAATAACCGTTCCACTAACTCGGGTTCTGTGATCTCATGAAGAAGCAATGTGCGGAAAGATGTTACCACTGGTTGTTCCTCAAAACGAGGGGCATCCGAACTGAAGGGCCCTTGATTATCGGTGAACTCCGCGTGCGTGTCCTCAGTGGAAGGCCTTTCAACTTCTTCTGAGACGGATAAAGGTACGCTGCTCACCGCAGAGACAGATGGGTCGGCCAGTGTGATGGCTGGCTCTTGCTCCAATCTTCTTCGAGTCGCAATAATCCACTCAGTCAGTTCCCTATGCAGCACGCGCCTTTTATCTTGCTCGCTAAGCGCTGCTCGCAAACGATCTCCTCGTTGAGCCGACCAGGAAATTAGCTAGATAGGTGGACAAGAGAACGATGCAGGAAAACAAATGAAAGAGAAAGCTCGATGCACAATCATTTCGGGGATTAACATAGGTAATGGTAGCAGTAATTAAAAATGATGACTTCAGGTGCAGCTAGCTTCGCGAGCAGAACACATAACTCAATAGTTTTGGTGCGACAGTTTAGGACATGTTAAAATGACACGGCTGTCTACCGGTAGCGATGCACCTACGTCGTTCCAACGGCTCTGTACAGTGTGAATCCATTGACGCAAGCGAGGTACTGCTTCGGGATGCGCTTGAGCCAGGAGCTGAGTACCCAATTGCAGCGTGGCCTCGACGCGCTCCGCCTGATCCATTAGATTGGTGTGGGTTTGTTCATGAGATTCGATGGCACTGCTCAAATCTTCCGGGGCCTCGTTCTTGCTCTTTTTAGGCTTATCGGATAGCCTGTCGGGGTCCAAAGCATTGTCGGTGTTATCAGAGTCATCTTCAACATCATCGTCATAGGTCGGCAACGCGGCCAAACGCCGAATGACATGTTCCGCGCCGGCGAAGTAATCCATCAAACTGCGGCACATCTTTTGGAACTGCACCGCCTGATGTGGAAAGCAATATGGCGAAAGGCAGTTATCGATGGAAAGACGCGATTGGGCCAAGGCAAATAATATAAGGGCTGCTCTCAGATGACAAGAAAACAGTTACAGTTTATTTCCGTGCTTAACGCATTCATTTGAGTGTACCCACCGATGATCAGGTGAGTGTGAACATGCTCACAACACAGGCGATTCCTCAATCGACAAATCTCAAGCCACTCGACATGTTCCAATGATCCGGAATCTTGTACGTCATCAATTCGGAGGGAATACCATGCCTCATTGTGAGACAGACGAAGAGCGATAGGATAGGCATCGTTCTACTGTTAAATCTCTAGTGCTGCTCAATCCGAAGACTACACTCCATTACTAAGTTCGTTCATGGCTCCGCTCGTCAGACGAACAGAGGACGCAGCGATTGCTGGCATGTTACTAAACCACAGAGCTCCAAATGAAATGTTTGTCCCACGGGCTTAGAATTTTGGACGGTCTACCACCGTCCTCAGTGGCATAAGCTGCTACGTAATTGGTGCATACTGCCAGCGGTTGCGGGTTTAGGCCCATAGACGGGACCGCGGAAATGCACACCACTGATGTGCCCCAATATGGAGAAACTGCCGTATGGTGCTTTTCCGGATTAGTGGTTACGCTATATGACTTGTGAGTTACTGGGACGAAACAGTAAACAAAGACTAGTTTGTTTGTATTGAATGCCTTTCGTGTGTGTGTGTGTGTGTGTGTGATATGAAATTTTAATTCGGACTGAGCACTGTAGTCGCAAACAAAGCAAATCACGGTTAGGTGTTGCCCACTTGTAACAATGTCCTCTGTGTGCAAGCTTCGCAATTGTTTGCACCTTTCAGACAGAAAAAGATGAAGCTGCAATGGCAGCCCACTTCATCACTAGGCCTAGGCAAGTTGCCAATAACGCTCAGAAGGAGTCCTCCCAGCAAGTACCAAATCATGGATGTCACAAAACGCGACCGATGCCAGATGGTTAGGTTCATGCGATTATGCCGGCCTGGCCACGCAAATGTCATCACAGTGGCTGAGGATTGCGTCCGCAGCATGGCACCCCCATACTGACCTATTGCTATATGGACACATCGGTCTGAACACTCACGAGATTTTTAATTTTATGGGATTCATCCCAATAGTTCACAAACTACATAGCTTGCAAATTATGTAGCCCAGCCAACATCCTCCATGGCTCAGTGGCGTAAGTTTCTGGCTAGTTGGCATCTGCCTCTAGCGGTCAAGGGTTCTATTCCCAGTAGAGAGGACCGAGAGAATGCGCACCATTCACGGGGGTTGCCAAATCGAAAGAATACGTAATGCGAAGAGCAAAAGTAGAACCCATAATGACCGCAGCAAATGGTGAAAAGCAAAAACCTATGGACGAAAGTACAGGCCCTCCGCCTGGCTGGGACCACGCAACGGGTTTGACAGGCTCCCCCGAGCATGTGTATAAACGGGTGCGAACTAGCATGAACATTACACAGTCCCATCTGGTGGCGTCGATAAGTAATGTTACTAGGTGACTCACAACAGATGCAACACGAGTACGGGTGGGGGCTACCGAACGGCCGTTTCGACGCTTCGGATTTTCATAGCCTCGAGTATCGTGAATCTGCCAGTCTCTTTTATTCGAGGACACTTGATTGTTGCACGCAAGGCCCAGGAGATAGTCCCCAATGCGACTTCTTAACTAACGGCTCATCTCTAATGAGTCCCAGGCGCCGCACTGCATGACTAGGTCGGCCATCCGAGTGCAACATCTCAACCTAGGCTTCTGATCACTAAGTAGATTGAGTAGTTACTGCTATTCAAGCAGTAGTATGAGTGCCTTAAGAAATACTGGGACGTTTGAGACAGCTGGATTTTGAGCAGGGTAAGGAAATGCCGTGCGTGTGGCGGCCGTTAGGTTACTTCGAGTAGTGCTGCATCTCCCGTTGCAATGCTTCAATCCTATCCGGTCCTTTCTAATCTCAGGTGCATAAATGTTAGGCTTAAGTTCTAAAGAAATTCGCTAGTAACAACCAGATGCCGAGTCCTATTCCCCCACTGCATCTGTCGTTAGCAAAATAGTTGAACAGAAGTACAAATCGGATGTGGGGGGGGGGGGGGGGGCAATGCTGACAGCCGGCAAGATCAAAGGGATCTTTATGAGGATGCTACATAGTCAGTGGCCAGGGGTTTGTTTCCAATGACGATGCAGGTAAAACCAAAGTTTGTCATTACGATCTAAGCTCACGAAGAGTACTCCAAAACTTATCCTGAACACCAACACAGTGGTAATTTGTCTTGATACTTCACTGCCATGTAATTAGAATAGCTACACTGATGGAGGTTTGGAGTACAAAATTAAGTGGGACTTGTTTTAGAACCTGAATGACGTAGACTAACGTTCGGAGTTAGCGGATGCACACCTTTTATCTATCAAATGGTTACCAGCGATTGGATATCCGACGAGAAAAGGGCGGTATCTGTGTGATACAAACTCCTCGCGGTTTTCACTGCTCTGCGTCATAATAAGTCGCACTGCACAGGGCAAACAGACATTCTGACTAGCTGACGGCAACCAACGCGTCACTGGCGACGACAATGAGCCATGTACTTACTGTAAAGCAGCAACCAATTAGGACGTGGAAGGGGAGATGGACGAAAATGAGATGATAAACCAATCTTCGATCTACCACTTCACACTCACCAACTTGAGCGCCGCATTTAGACGTTCGGTACGTTGATCCATCAGCGTCCGGACTCGGTTCCATACTGTGTTCAAGTGTTCTAGCTGGTTCCGAATAGCCGCCACATCAGCAGATCCCGAAGCACCCCCTTGAGACGCTTTGGCCATCAACGCAGCAGCCGCTTCGCGAATCGATTCAATCCAACCGTTGCGTTGGTCCATTTCAGCAACCAAATGTTTGTGCGATTCGATGAGTTGCTAAAGAAGAAGAACATGTAGGATCAATCAAAGTAGTATCGTGCTCGAAAGATAAAAGGACAATGATTTTCACTACCACCGTCGTCATAGACTACTCTGAGATAGCTAGTATAGAGATTCGTCACAGTTAGACACAGACAGACAGCCACCACACATCCAGAAAAGCGCTAGCCGGCCATTTCGTTCTATTGGGACTCGTCAGTAGCGCGCACCCGCTGGATTCGTAGCACGACCTTACTCTTGCGAGTCAGCGACGTTTGTCACTGAACCATGGGCAACGGCAGCGGACCTCCATGACTGATATCTAACTGCGATTTAGCGCGGCTCATCCTCCACTATCTTGCATGTTATGATGTGCCGTCGCCCATGGCTCAGTAACATAGGTCGCTGCCTCGCAACAGTAAGGTCGTAGGTTCGAATCCGGTAGGATTCGGTGGGTGCGCGCTACTTACGAGTCCCACTAGGACGAAATGGCCAGCCAGCGCTTTCCTGGATGTGTGGTGGCTGTCTGTGTCTAACTGCGATGAATCTACACAAAAACCTAATAAACCCCCCTGCTATTTACAAAAGATCATTTTAGTATCAGAAAGTTAAATAGATTTCGGTGTTGCTCCTCCTAAAACACTGAAAGGAGCAACATCTAAATATTTCCATTCCGGATACGGGCCTCGAGATCGGAATGATTGAGGTTTAGCTCAAAGTGAGCTGAGGTCTCAATAGAAGTTGCGAGTCGCAACCCAAACACCACACAGCGTGTTCCCTAAATTCAACGATGACTTAAATAGATTTCACTAGGCAAACAAACACTTTCGAAAAGTAATTTAGTATGGGCGCTTATGTAAACTGCTACGTTGAAAACTTAGGTGCGCCTTGCTTGCCGACAGATGATGCGCTTGACTTGATGAAGTGTTGGATCGTTTAATCGAAGACGTTTTGAAAGTGCGTGAGAAAAGTAGGCAAAAAGGTCGGTTGAATTGGTACACATGATTGTCTTGGGCGCGGTCACACATGGTAGTGGTGCAATTGCCAGTAACTCTGTCTGCTAGTGGCCATTGTTTCTCTTCGTTACATCTTCACTGATTAATGCTACTTATGTCTTCTGCTACAGGTTATGATGACTAGTTCTGTCATCCAAATGTAGCGAGTTTGTGCAAACACGCATACTTTTGTGGAATCTATAGGGCCCATATCATGTGTCTTGTGAGAGCTGACAAAGCATGACCCATATGACGCATTATC